>KV458888.1:93817-108541 GCA_001662605.1 Pseudogymnoascus sp. 05NY08
CAATGAGACAGTTGCTCATGCCAATGCCTCTAATTGCAGCCACCACGCCACTACTGATCACACGATTACAGCCTGCGCGTAGGGTTGGATCGTCACTCCAACGAGGCCAAAAGCTTGCCTTGCATTTCCTCCGTACACATCCGGGAATACAACCCTCATCCTACTTAACAGAGACGTGGCGACTTCGATCTCCACAGTATTTGTACCATTGAAGACATATGCCCCAATGTCGTATTTAAGAGAGAAAGGGTCGCAGGGTGGCAGCTGCTGGTCATTGATCTTGATGCGAAACGACCCATTGAACTTGCTGAGAATGATGTACGCGCCCATGTCGCTGGAGAGCGGTGTTGAGGCAGTCCCAAGAGTGAAATATGTCGGATAGGTGCCAATTCCAGAGACATCTTGGATCTCTGCAATACCACTCCATGCTGTTAGCGATGTGAGGGACAGCTCATGCTTGACAATCTTTGTAGCGGTTATATCGCCCGTGGTTCCGTTGCCTTTGGCTGGTTGCCAGTCGTCTACGTTCAAGGTCCAGGTCTTCAGATCCATCGCCGGCAGGACGTTGCTTATGGTAGTTTGATAAGTCTCGCCGTCATCTAATACACTTGAATAGGACCCCGCAACTGTAGCTCGCACCAGAAGGCGAGAGTGAGAGTCATAGACAATTGACTGGGATGTCGTAGTCGTAGCATAACATGGCTTATTACGAGACCAAGGGATTACTGATACCAGCTTTGCTTGGCTTGGGTTGAGCGTCAGTGGAATCGACAAGCCCCCATCCGCAGTACCTTGATAGAGTGGAACTGCCTCCAACTTGCCTGTCCATGCATCAATAGACACAGGTACTGAATTCGAGCTTCGACGTGGCAACGTAATGGTTTGCGAGACTCCCGAGCTGCTAGAGTTCCCAACAAATACATAGTTATCAACGTCGCCATCGTGACGGCGGAGAAATACTAGATTCGAAGAAAGGAACTTCACCGCGGGCTTTATGCCTAGCTCCGCGATACCAGCTTCGATGTCCGTTTCCGAGGCAACGTTGACCACATTCGATAACTTCAGCAGCTTCTTGATTGTAGACTTGACGATCGCTGTGGAGTCTCCTGTCAAGCCACCGAAGCCATACGCGCGAGCGTCCGTCCAGTTTCCAATAAAGAGAATTGGAAGACCCGCCTCAGCGTAGCCTAGGATTTTCTTCGCAGCCGAAGCTGTAAGGGTCGGCCCGTTGTCGGCGCCAGGGTCTCCTAGAATGACCAGCAGGCTGTAATCAGCAGCACTACGTGCAAAGCGTCCCTTAGAAACGGTCGCTGGCCGGCAAATCGAATAAGCCTGGGTCTACATAATTGGCACTCCATCCCAACCTTGCGCCGTTACTGGTGAAATAAGGAGCGACATAGTTGTTATCAACAGCTCCATTACGTCGAAAGATAGCGACATCGTGCTTAGGCACGCCCTGCTGAAGAAAGAATTGCATCTTCGCCACATAGTTTGTAAAGTCCGATGCATGCTTCCAGGCCGGCTGTCTTGGACCCCACGACTCCGAATAGCCAGCTTTTCCTTTGATCGGCATAAAGGCAGCAAAGCCAGGCCATACGGCTCCAGGGGCATAGAGATATGAGAAACCATGAAGCACATTGTGAATGACTCCAGCAGCAAACTGCGGGTTGAGTGTGGAAAGGACTTTAGCCCATGAAGTTCCGTATGCGGATTTGGCATATGCGCCTAATTCGTTGGAGATGATGTTCCGCCCTACAATCCCAGCGGCACCGGCAAGGGCTCGGTAATTGTCGATGGAGGTAAACCCTAGTGATTCTCCTTCGGGGATATCTACTAACGCCGCAGCTCTCATGCCGTCCAGTGGGAATGCTATATAATTGCATTAGCTAAACTGTCATCTACGTTAAGCTGTAGACAAACTCACCTCCGTAAGGCTGGACTCTGTACTTGAGACCCTTTGCCGTCGCCCAGGACTTTATTGGCTTGATATGATAATCAACATACAAGTCGCTGATAGTGTCCCAATAATTATTACGAGCGCCTCGAGTCAGGTCGGCATCAGAAAATAGAAACAGGTATTTATCGCTCTTCTGTAAAAGGATGGGCAGGATAGACGCAACGCTATAACCACGCCGTTTGAGAAACTCCGCGTGGAACTTGGTTGTCCAGTAGCCATTGGAAACCATTTCCAAAGGATCTTCTATGATAGCTGTACCCCTGTTGCGCAGTTCCAAATGAATATCAGGTGTTAAGATATTGCTTTCCCAATAATCGGTTGCAGCCTGAGCACCTGATAGCGAGAAATGGTCAACAACATAGGATATACCGTTTGTGTGCGGGCTATCTTCAGGAACCTGACCAGTGCCACGTAGCCAGGCGGAAAGCAGAAGCCATGTTGCATTATCAGGGGTCGTCCAAGTGATTTGTCCATTCGTAACATTCGCCGTGAGGTCGACCAGGGTGGTTTGGTCGATTATAACTTGACTATCGGAGCATTACTAGCCGAGTTAACTCTCCAGGCCTAGACATAAATGATGGTCTAATTGGAAACCCCAGACTTTGCTTTAACCAGGGGATCAGGGACCTTGCCGCTATAAGTAGTCCCATTGCTGGCGAACGTTCTGCCGACGGCAATCTCCTTAGCCGCGGGGGCGTCGTCTGCGCCATATCCGGGAACTCCTAACGGCCAAGCTGGCCCGAAGCCCAAATCATGTTCCAAGCTTTTGGTGTTCGACTCGTTGAAAGCAGCGGTAAGGCCGTCGAGCCACTTTGGCCCTCCCCAGCCTTCTGTGGGTAGATCGCCAATGACAGTCCCTTCCGGGATGCTATGGTGCACATCTTGGATTTCGATGCCGCCGAATCCAGCAGAGGATATTTGATTGACCTCACGGCGGATTTCAGTGGGGTCAACTATCCCGTGTATCCACCACCACCGGATCTTGGGGCGGTATTGATATGCAGGATCGACAAAGTTTGTCAATGTGCTGATTGCAGTGCTTGCAATGCCCCATGAGGCCAATGCTGAAAGATTGAGTGCCTGCAAAACATTAGCATATCATCCTTCCGTAGCTGCAAGTTTCATACCATCTTTCCTGAGCCGACTTCCTCGTTGAGCGGCGATGCTCTCGAGGTCTCGTCGAAGGGCAATCATCATCCTTAAATATTGGCTGTTCTACTCTGAATACAGAGTTACACAACGATTAGAGATCCTCGGTGCATATGTCACCGACCCTGAATTCGGCGCAGCTGTGCCTCGCATTTCTCGTTGCCCAGAATCCATCCATCTACTATAAAACTTCTCTGCAGACAACATTCGACCGAAGCATCATGCACCTCGGTCAACGGCGGCTCTTCCCTTCCTCCAATGTAAAGAAATTCCATCCTCAAATACAGACTAACACAAACAAAGTAAATAAAGCAAATAATCGTCAAGCACTTGGCATAGAATAACGAAGGCCAAAGCGAAAACGAGGTAAAGCGTCATCCTAGCACGTCAATATTAGAACCCTTGCATCTGCCCCGCAAAGGTACTGCTTCCCCGCACATTTACTAACCGTTTTTTACGCCACATGTGGATCTTCGCTCCTCGTTCGGCCGAATAAGGTTTGCGCCCTCGGGCCGCTGAAAATGGGCGTGTTTATTAAAGTAGTACGGCTGTGTAATATTCTGAGTGGAAACTTGGTGAGCCTTCAATCTATGAATCTTTCAGGTGCAACGGGGTCTCATGAATACCTGTTATCTCAAGGGATCACCGTTAATGTCATGACTTTGCCAATTTGACTAGGGTTAATTTGTGCATAAGTGACCATAGATAGAATAATAAAATGCCTCCGCTAAATTTGAGGTATTGTGTTATCAGCCACTATAACTCTTCACTCGACGGCTCTCCACTCGACGGCGCCCAGCTCAAAATCTATAACCTCATTGGGGTTGATAAAGATCTCAAAACCTTGCATACCTCCGTCATATTCCTAGGCACATCTTCCATCATCGTCCTATTAATTTCCACCCTCAACTGTTGACTTTTCCCCACCCCCCACGGATGCCACACTGGTGCATCAGGAGCTTTATACCGATTCGGATCCAGCGCCCTCACAAAACTAATATAATAATGCATCGTAACCGGCACAATCGGCGCATTGACACCCGCAAACGAAGCCGGGTAATTCCCAGCGTATCCTGGCCCGAAAATCGCGTCCGTGTCAAAGGCGTGGGGGACCCCGAGTCCGGCTGCGATTTGGGGAGGGTCTTGGACGTTGAATCTGTATCTCCAGACTTTCCAGGGGGAGTAGAAACGGGAAAAGGATAGGGCGAGCTGGTTTCCTGGACAGGAGAAGGTAGCGTCCCCGTAGGCTGCTGCGAGGGAGGGGAACCAGGGTTGCTTGGTGGGTAAGGGTGTTCGTAAGGGGTAGATGGAGATCAAAGTGTTGAGTTCATTGTCTGTTAGAGCGGGGTAATTGTTTTTCATGAACAATGAGAAGTCATCGGAAGTGGCAGCATCGCTAACAAAGCTGGTGCCTTCATCATTCGTACTGGTAACGAGCATTGGAACTTTAATGAAATGGCCCCTTTCGAATTGCTCGTACAGCGAACCTCGCACCAGGCTCCCATCAATAACAGGTAGCCAAGTCCAGTTCGGCAAAGGACTCTCAGACCGTGCGCCCGGATAGGCGTGGACAATATTCGCAGTCGCGATAGTGCTAAGATTAGCAGAGCGCAGACAGTCCATTGGTCTCGAACTGCCTGAACACCCCGTATCGTCCAGGAAACGGTCGAATTGCCACTCCATATCAGAAACCGTAGTTAGGGGCGGCCAAAAGGCGCATTGGCTTGCAGCTCCGACGAATAGATGGTCATTTCTGCCTCCGTAAGCGGCGAGGTGGTGGGTTATGGAACCGGCGCCGGCGGATGTGCCGTGGAGGACGACGTGGCGTGGGTCTCCCCCGAACTATAGGAGTGTTAGTAGCCTTTGTATTGAAGCATTTAACTAAAATTGCAACGGTGGGATGGATTAATTACCTGTTTAATATGTTTCTGAACCCAATGCAATAGCTTCCTCTGGTCCAGCAAGCCGACATTAAGATCCCCATCCCGCCCAACTTGCTCGCCGGCAAGAAACCCGAGCGCACCGACCCGATAGTTGAAGTTCACGAGCACGATGTTAGACTGAGATTCTAGGACAACTTTTGTCCCGTTATAATTGTTATCAGAGTTCTGCGCATACCCACCACCTGAGATATAGACCCAGACAGGAAGTTTAGAATCCCTCGTGGCGTTCGACGGGGTAAAGACGTTTACAAATAGACAGTCTTCATTAAGAGATCCAGATGGGCTCCGTCCAACGCCAATGCACAGTGGACCAAACTACGGTAACAAGTCAGCCAAGGCCCGCTTTGGGGAAGTGGTTTGCTCACGCTAGAAGCATCTTGGAGGTCGTTAGAAGGAAGTGGATCTTGAGGAGCTCGGAATCTTAGATCGCCAAGTGGTGGCTGCGCATATCGCATTCCTAGATACTGGTCTACCCCCGCCGCGACCATTGAGCCTTGGTATTTTGCGTAGCCCAAGTCAACATGTGGCTGTCTTAACGTGTCTGGCTCTTCCTGCAATCCATATACCACTGCGACTGCGGACAAGCAAAAAAGGCTAAGACGATGCATTATTGGAAAGGATAATCTGAATCAAAACCTCATAGAAATATTGATGCTTGATGGGGAGTTTGAGAATGTTGGAGACATTTATCTCAACCCGATTCTATATATACTCGTAGTGTCAGCGACGAGCGGGGAATGCAAACACATTATTATAGATCATATATAGAGTCTAATTCTAGGATCCCCAGATTATTTCCTCCTTACGACCGACCGTTGTTGAACAAGTGTGTGTCTTAGATTAACGTTGGTGGAGAAACGACGTTTGCCATTGGAGCACTCTTCTAGCGTGCATTTGGTTTCCAGCACGAGACATAAAATACCTGTCTGCTCTGTCTTAAATTCGGTATAATTATAACCGAGTTGATCCTGGACTATATACGAATAATTTTTGAAGTTGAAGTTGGCGCATATCGTGAGTGTATGTATGAAGTTGATGGTTGGCTCGCTCAAGATACACAGTTACTCAATAGTGTCCGTATATTCATATCTTCCATCGCTCATTATGTAGCATCTATACGATACTCAAGCTTGCATATATACCTCAAACCTCCCCATACCACCTTCTCTCCATATCTATCCTCCCACCCCTACTTCTTCGAGCTAAAAAATCCCCTCTTCTTCTTCTCCTTCCCATCCTCATCATATTTACTCTTCTTCTCCAGCTTTCCCTGTACAACCGGCGAAGGAGCCTTCGACGAACCATTCTGTCCGTTCCCAGAATTCAGCGACATCGATCCTAACTTCCCCGAGGGCGGCTCCACGGGCTTCCTACTCCCACTGCTCTGCGATGATGGCAGCGGCGGCCGCGGCGAAGGCCCACCTCTACCCCCAGCCGGTCCCGCAGGTAAGCCCCCGTGCGGCGACGGCGATGGTGACGGAGATGGCGTAGGCCGCTCGAATAAATGTGATGGAGCCTTCTTCTTCGGTTGGTCTGCGGGGAGACCCAACTGGCGTCTATCAACCGACAAATCCGTGACCTGGCGCAGAAACAACGCTGGAGTCAGCATATGGCTCGTCACGAGCATGACATCGCGATTGGTGTTCTTCGTGATCTCGTAGCAGGCTCGGGATTCCGAGTAAGTTGCGCCACCAGCCATGAACACGATGACGCGCTGTTTGGACTCGTGCACGCTCCTCCGGTTCTGCGCCCACGTTGGTTTCGCCGAGCGGAGCGACGCATTAACGTTGGCGGTTTGGTCAAAATCGCTCTGTAGCGGCGGCTTGGTGTAAGGGAAGAGAGCAGGGTCGAGCGGGCCACGTGCGAGTTCTTCGAGGAGGAGTTTGAGAGCTGGTTCGAAGCGAGAGAGTGCGTAGTCCTCGTTTGCGGCGGTGGGAGCGGTCTTGCGGGGGAAGAGGGGCGCGTGCGGGTGGCGGGTTTCTTTGAGGGGACGGGTGGTGCGAGCGCCGAGGAGCTCGAGGTTGGTGATTGTTTCCATGTTGGTGGAGGGGAGGGAGGCGTGGGCGATGAGGCGGGGGATGTCTTCGAAGACGATTCCGTCGGAGTATATGATGTAGAGAGCGATGAGGCGCAGGCGGTCAGATGAGGATATACTTTCATCGTCGAGAAGGCGGATGACCTGGTCCGCAAGATTCTTTGGTTTGCGATAGTCTTCGTCAAGGCCTGTGGCTAGGGATTGCTCGACAGAAGCAATATCGGGCAGTTTGCGGCTTTGGAATATGTTCATGCACTCTTGTGCCATGGACAAATGTAGCGAATATGCGTCCTTCAGGTTCTGGAACTGTGGTAGCCCTGCCAACATATCCTTGATGGCATTCAGACTCGTCGCACCACCTGACTGATCCGTAAAGTGAGGGTTTTCGCTAATAAACTTTTGGAAATCGCCCATAAGTCTTTCAATAGTATCTTTCATATGTGTGTGCCTGTTCTTGACCCATATCTCATCGTTCTCTCCAATCTCCATGTCTTTCTCTTCTTCGCCTGGCTCTCCTTGGTTCACGGTAGTCTTATATAGAACCTTATCGCCTTCTCTAATAGGAAGTAGATCGTGTGCCATAGCTTGATATGTGAATTCGTGAATAAGGGGAGCAACCAAGTCCATGGACCTATCAGTGATAATAAGGACGCCTTGCTGTCTGTTCGATGGAGGGGGGAAGTTTGTATGAAACTTTGCGTATGCATCTAGTTCGTCCTGCACAAATCGTGCAAGGTGGGAGCATAGCACACTTGCTTCATGCGTCGGCGCTTTCGGTTTATAATATCTAACAATTGGATATTCTCCCAGCGAGATGCACACACCAGCTATCTGTAGCACATGTCAGTTATTTTGGCCAATCCAGGTCGCTGGAAGTACATGTACGGACCTTTTGCGCCAGAGTTTGCATATGTGTAGCAACGACATTATTACATGACGGGTGGTATAGGATGGGAAAGCTCCACGGGTCGCGAAACGTAACCAGGCGGGATTCTCTTGGGAAGTAGTCTATAGACAATGTTTCGAACCCAGCAAGCTGTTGTTGAGCCTCGGCCGAGTTGTCAATGCGCCTGCGAATCGTGGGATCCAACAAAGCTGTCCACACCAAGTATGATTTTTTATATCGTCTGCGCGAAAAGTCGGCCATCAAGCAGTCGACAATATGCGATTCTGGCGACAAGAGGTATATCGCATCCATGTCTGGGTTCGGCGGCCTCTTATCCTCGATCTTCTCGATATCTACACCGCATCAGCCTCGCCCAGTGCATGCAATGCGTCACACAGCGCAGAGCACGTACTCGCAATATTCTCATTGAGAATGTCATCTTCCTTCACAACATTGTCGAGGATTCTCTTGCTGTCGTTGTCCACCACCAAAACCTTCCACTACGACGCATTAGCTTGGCTCCCTCGAGCTGGCGACCTCGGCTTACATCACCACGGGTTATGTTCTTTATGGCGCCGACAATAACTGAAGAGTGTATTAGCATTTGTTATGCCGACAATAGGGAGTCGGAGCTGGAACTTACTGTCGCGCTGGTCCTGAATTGCTGAAACGCCCATCGTGGGCAAAAGTGGCTCGACTTCAGAGCTTGCTTTTAATGGGGTTGGTCGCGCGCGCGGTGTGTTGTGTGATCGCGAGGCTGAAGATAAAGAACTGAACTAGAGTTCGAGGTAGAAATACTCGAGTACTGTGCGTAATGAAGCAAAGACAGCTGTCGAGTAGCTGTGGCAGACTGGTGGGGAGAGTTTCGGTTTCACGATCTCAGGAGCTAAGCCCCGCGATTAAGTGACCCTGGTAGTCTGTTGTAGTCTGTCGTATCTGTCAATCATGATGCGCTTGGCGGGGAACAAAGAGTACGGTTGGCCGTTGGGAGCAAAACGGCCAAAACCCAAAATGACAGCCTTGCCATCTCCATCTCCATACTTGAGCTTCATTGTTGGTCTCATAATATTCAACCAGAAAAACTGTCAAAACTGTCAAAACTATCCATATATATGCGGCGCATTATCTAGATAAACTCTATTTCCTTTCTTCTCAAGAAGTCTTTTAGCGCATTGGCAAGGCTGAATCCCCCGCTTGTCTCTCCACTCTCACCACAATCAGTAAGAACCATCATCAAGCCCAGTTGTACTATATATACAATAATATACAGTTGAGGAGAAGCATACCATCTTATTCCCTTGAAAAATGGCAATTTTTGATTCTCTAATGCCTTTTTATAGAATTTTATCCCCATCGAGAATCACAACTCTGACAGTTTCCGAGGCGCCTGGACTTTCTTTCCCCTCACCATAAGTGGTCTACTCTTGGTATAATATATAGAGCAAATGGTGTCCCAATTACGGCGAAATATTTGCCCGTCACCCATGCTTTCATCCTTTTAACCCCTTCGATCCCCTCAATTCCACTTCTCCTCTCTCGCCAAAGTGTGGACCTTCACTGTTGAAATAAACTCCGGGGACCCCAGAAAGCGGGCATCTCCAAATCACCACTTTCGGTATCTCGGAGCTTGTCTTCCGCTGTTAAGCCGCCTTCCATCATGACGGCTCCATCGGATAGTCATCGCACTCTATATATTCCTGGACATCATAATATACTCAGGATCTACCATTGGCTCAACCCTCCGGACTAGACTGTGGTCTTTCCACATGGCTCACGCCATGGTCATTATAGTATGCAGGCACCGCCGGTTCCCACGAACCGCAACCCGGAAAGCTCAATTTGTTTACAGAAACCGGAGGTAAGATTCTTATAAGAATCATGGGGTACCCAAGGTGGGGAAGTTTTCCTTGTCTCGCTCAGCTGCCAGGTCAAAGAAGTCTCGACCAAGATGAAGTTCCAATCCACGATCTCCCTCCTGTCGCTGGCGCTTTCGAGTGTCGTGACAGCGGCCCCAGGTGTCAGTGTCGAATCGGACTGTGCGTTCCCAATTGGCCTCAGTAAGCACAAGAACGCCAGGACAGTTGGCAGACTCTTTGAAATCGACGGAAAGGTTCAGTACTTTGCTGGTAAGCTCTTGTGGTCTTCCCTGAACAATTACGACCAGCATTTAACATACTATAGGAACCAATGCATGGTGGCTCGCTCACTTGAGCTCCAACAAAGATGTGGACATCTCTGTCACTGAGATGGTCGCCGTAAGAATGCCTCGTCCGTTTAATTACCTACCTCTCTGACACCCAGCCAACAGACCGGTTACAAAGTTGCTCGTGTCTGGGGTTTCGGAGATGTAACTGAGCTCCCCCCCACCACCAACACCGACCCCAACAAGGTCTACTTCCAGCTTCTGGCCGATGGAAAAGGCACCATCAACTACGGCGAAGATGGTATCCAACGCCTCGACTACGTCGTCCACTCAGCCGAAAAGCACGGACTGAAGCTCATTCTCCCATTCTTCAACAACTGGGGTGACTACGGTGGTGTTGCCGCATACAACAGAGCCTTCGGTGGCAATGCTACGACCTGGTACACCGATGCCGTGTCACAAAAGGTGTACCGCAACTACATCAAGACCATCGTCACCCGCTACAGGAAGAGCAACGCCATCTTCGCGTGGGAGCTTGGAAATGAGCCGAGATGCAAGGAGTGCCCAGCAGGCACCATTACCAAGTGGGCGACTGAGGTCTCCGCTTACATTAAGTCGCTTGATAATTCGCACATGGTGACTCTTGGTGACGAGGGTTGGCTCACCCCGAATTCGGGCGTCGGCGATGGAAGCTACGCGTACAGTGGCGTTGAAGGTGTCGACTGGGTCGCGAATCTCAAGATCAAGACCCTCGACTATGCCACCTTCCATCTCTACCCAGAGTCGTGGTCATACGAGTACACATGGGGCACCCAATGGATCGAGGAGCACGATCTTCTTGCCAAGAAATCGGGCAAGCCGGCCATCCTTGAGGAGTATGGCACTCCATTCCCAAGCAACCACACCGAGACGGAGCGTCCTTGGCAAATTGCGGTTGAGAAGTCGGGCCTTGCTGCGGATCAGATCTGGCAGTTTGGCAGCAACACCCTCTCTGTTCCGGGGGCGACTTTGGGTGACGTGAACACGATTTACTATGATGATGAGGAGTATAAGTTGTTGGGGAAGCAACATGCTAAGATCATGGCTTCAAAGAAGGTTCCAAAGCATTGATAAAGCTACATTTGTAGTATAGTTAAGTCTTGGAGGAAAGCTATTTATAAATGATATTAGTTTAGCCAATTTATAATTTTAGCAAATATTTGTAACTTCGACAACCTCAAATAAATGAGTATTTAGATAGCCTGAAATATCTCCCAGCTCATAGCTCTGAATTATTATAGCCTCATAAACAGTGTGCGGCGAATCACCTCCCGAATCTGATTCGGCGATCCGCCGAATCATGATTCGAAGGAAGTATTCGCCGAATCATGATTCGAATCTGATCCGAATCATGATTCGAATCATTACCTATAGACTGGTGATTCTGCCACCGAAATGATAAAAGTGATTCATATTAGAGTAAGTTATTCATAGTAGAGTAAGTGATTTATAGTAGAGTAAGTGATTCATAGTAAGAATACCCCTATATCTACCTACCTTATTCCTCCTCGTGCCTTTCCTTTCTTCCTTCTTATATTACTAACCCCTTTCTTTAATACTTACTTCCTTCCTTCAACTATCACCAATCAAAATGTCTTACCTTTCTCCAACTGCTTCTCTTACTAAGATCAACTCTATCTTAGCTAAATTCAACATTCCTAGTTGGCAAGTCTGCCCCTAGGTTATTAAATTCAACGATAGCCAAGATAAGACCAAAAAGAAGGCTATCTTTGCTAACAAGTTGAAGGCAGCTAATTTTAACGAAGACACTGTTGAAATGTTAGTAAAGGAGAGCTTTGATGGAGGTGCTATAATCTTAGAAGGGCTAAAGGGTATAAAGCAGGGTAGATCGGTGGTTATGATTAGTGGGGATTTTAAGAAAGATCTGGCCAACACTGCTTCTCTTAATGAGAAGAAGCTTCATGTTCAGCTTCTCTTCCTAAAGGAAAGAAAGGTAAGATATCTCCTTTTACTCTCTTTATTATACTAATATAGACTAAGGTCTACATCTACGACCCTAACTAGGTTATGTTAGAACTAAAGGAGATTACGGAGGAGATTAAGAAGAAGATGGAGGCTAAAGGCCAGAAGACTTTAGACCCCTGTCCCTGCCTAACTGAATTAGAAGGAGGGGCAAGACTTCGTTTGTTTGTGAATAGACTAGTGAAGAGAGGCCTTAAGATTGATGAGGTCTAGACTAGTAGAGGTGGAAATAAAGGCTTCTGCTGTCTGGCTATGTGCTAACAGCTCCTTTTGGCAATGGAAAAGGGAGGAGAGGAGGAGTTGAATTTAGCCTAGGCTAAAGAGTAGTTAAGACCTTAGATGTATTGTATATTAACATCTGTAATTAATAACATTAATGGCTTACTCTCTTAACTCCTTTACTTATCTCTAAACTTAAAATTTAAGTGAGGAAGGATCCCTACAGTACTACAACTTTAACAAGCTAGTGAGCTTTAGGACGTGGTCTAATCCTTACAAGTAGACCTGATTTTAAGAGTGTTTTTATAGTAAATTTAGCTTATTAAGTTTAAATTTCCGGAAAGTAAAGTTCCTAGGGTCCACCCAGCTCATACCCATACTTCTATGTTAAGAGAAAGATCCCTACAGTACTACAACTTCAACAAGCTAATAAGCTTTAGGACGTGGTCCAATTCTTACAAGCAGACCTGAGTTTAAGAGTGTTTTTATAGTAGATTTAGCCTATTAAGTTTAAATTTCCGGAAAGTAAAGTTCCTAGGGTCCACCCAGCTCATACCCATACTTCTATGTTAAGAGAAAGATCCCCACGGTACTACAACTTCAACAAGCTAATGAGCTTTGGGACGTGGTCCAATTCTTATAAGCAGACCTGATTTTAAGAGTGTTTTTATAGTAGATTTAGCCTATTAAGTTTAAATTTCCAGAAAGTAAAGTTCCTAGGGTCCACCCAGCTCATACCCATACTTCTATGTTAAGAGAAAGATCCCTACAGTACTACAACTTCAACAAGCTAATGAGCTTTAGGACGTGGTCCAATTCTTACAAGCAGACCTGATTTCAAGAGTGTTTTTATAGTAGATTTAGCCTATTAAGTTTAAATTTCCAGAAAGTAAAGACTCTATAGTATATTCAAAGGTATAAGGTAAAAACTAATATGAGAACTTCAATTTTCTATCAAATAATGAGAATAATATTATAGGAAATTTTGTTACTCCTAATGTAATGACTGAATTAGAAGTGAACAGAAAGACTAAGTTAGAGTAAAACCACCCTGTAATTAGAACTATGCCTAATCTATATCTTCACTTATATCTTCAATATCCTCATCGTTAACAATAACCCCCTAATCCTGTAGACATAGTAAGTATCTAATTGTTAAAGGTAATAATCTATTCCTTTTCTTCGTAACGATATCGGCTCCTTAGCTAAAGACTCGTTCTGATGCTGCTGATGTTGCTAGAATTGCTAAGTAGTCTCGAGCTATTTGTGCAATTATTAGATACTGATACTGCTTTGCTTGCTAATATTTAAGAACATCAGTATTAGGCTTATCAACTCCTGGTTCATTAAGCTACCGCCTCCATTCAACTTCTTAGAGTATAGGCTTTTGATGCTTAAACATCTCATCCTTAGAGTCCACTTCTTAAGGTGTATCCTCACCTCTACTATTAAGTCTAATATCCATTTCCTCTGCTTGAATGTCATTATCCTATGCTTTATACTTGTTATAACAAGCTGCAAATTGTGCTCTTGCTCGCTCTTTGCTTATGTTATGAAAGCTTTCTGGTAAATAGAAGTCAAATATACTAAAATTAAACTGAGGATTGTATATTGTTACAACTGTTAAATGGCTTGACCGTTAGCTTGTTACAAGTGAGAAATAGTCGTCTAATTTGTTAAATGCAGCAGTACAAGCTTCGTTGATAGATATATGCTTTACAGTCTTCTTTATCTTCTTGATTTTATCCATTAGTCGTAGATAATATGGAACACAGTAGTTAAGTGTTAGATACCCATCTGCTTACACCTTTTCTAAGATGCGCTTAAAGATCTTGAAGAAATCTGTAAGGGCATGAAGTAATTCCCATTCCTTTGAAGTAATCTGGATATCTTGCATGCTTGTATTAAGAGTCTGTGACGCACAAAGCGCTGTAATTAGTGCCTCCATTAACAATGCATTTTAAAGCATATGATATGTTGAGTTCCATCTTACTAGCATATTAATTGTAAGAGTAACAGGCTTAATTCCAGTAGCAATAGCGTGAGAACGAAGACTGTCCTTCCACCCTTAACGATTTCTAAACACATAAATGTGCTTACGAAGCTTTGTTAAAGCGTTAACAACTTCTTCTTTTTTAGAATAAATAGCATTAATCTAAGTATAAGCTAAACCCTCTTGAACTTAATAACTCTCAAGCTCTTCAGATGGTACAGCTTTCATTGTTGTAAGGGCTGCTTGAACAGCTATGTAAGGATGCCTCCTTACACGGGGTACATTCGGACCTGTAGGGCAGCGCCCAGCACCAACACCGCAGGGTGGCAGGGTAGGATTTTGAGGGTCGGGGTAGATTCGGGTGACAGACGGGAGTG
>KV458889.1:0-107580 GCA_001662605.1 Pseudogymnoascus sp. 05NY08
ATA
Source organism: Pseudogymnoascus sp. 05NY08 (assembly GCA_001662605.1). Taxonomy (NCBI): domain Eukaryota; kingdom Fungi; phylum Ascomycota; class Leotiomycetes; order Thelebolales; family Thelebolaceae; genus Pseudogymnoascus; species Pseudogymnoascus sp. 05NY08. Next base: position 4 of record KV458889.1, read on the forward strand.
GAACCTGCATACTCCTAGAGCCAGTAGGGACCCCAGAAGTGTGGGGGCTCTTGGGAGCAAGTGCTCTAAGAGCCGTAGGGCTTCTAGGAGCAGGGGGTTTGGGAGTAGGTGGGATTCCAGGAGCGTAGGGGCTCCTAGAAGTCACGTGGTAGAACAGGGTATCTACTATTGGACTCCTGCAGGATGTCACGTGTTGGAACAACAGGAATAGCGAGAATAGTAAGAGAGCTTGCTATTCCCCCTATTCCCTTTGGCACGACGCCACTATATAAGTAGATAGTTAGTTCTTAGATAGGAGCTTCGTGCTCAACTCAATATAGTATTTGTTATATACTGTAACGTGTTTTACGAAAGCCTTTGTGTCTGATCCCCTGCCTCCTCTGTTAAGTAAACCAACGCAACGAAACCTTTGTGAGTCTCATACGTTTGAGACCTAGCGTTACAGGAAGCTCTTAAGCTTCTTACAATCCCTATTAAAGGTGTCTAGGAATGTAATCTTAAGCTTATCTAAGGGATGTAGTCCCCCTAGTGTAGGTGTGGTTATAGGCAAAGGGATAGGCTTAGCTATAAGCTTCCCTTTTAACCCTACGTTTAAGCTAGAATTGTCCCTAACTATGTTGCTTTGTATATAAGCTAGTACCTTATAGAAGTAGTGCTTAAAGTGTAATGCTAGGTCTTAAACTATAAGACTTATAGAGGTTTTATTATATAAGGTTTACTTAATAGAGGAGGTAGGGGATTAGACATAAAGGCTCTTATAAAACACATTACTAGTATATAACAAATACTGTATTAAGTTAAGTATAAAGCTCCTATCTAAGAACTAACTATTTACTTATATAGTAGTGTTGTGCTAAATGCTATAAAGGACTATTATAGTCTATTATAGTCCTACTATACTAGACTATTATAGTCTAGTGTAGTCTGTTATGTGTAGGTTATAGGACATAACTAGTTCTTAGAACCCTATGTTCTAAGAACCTAGGTACTCCTATACCCCCCCTAGCTCCTACACCCTAGGATTCTAGGAGCTACTTAGTTCCTAGGATCCCTTAGTCTACTTAGCTGCTAAGCCTAAAATAGGCTAGTGTTGCTAGGAGTCTAATACTAGACACCTTACTCTAGCACACATAACCTTTTAGCTAATTATATTACGTTATAGTTGTAACACTAGCGTTCTAGGAACCCTGCTATTCCTATAACCTTCCTAGTTCCTACACCCTTAGGTCCTAGGAGCTACTTAGTTCCTAGGCCCCTCTAATCTACTTAGTTGTAAAGCTTAAAAGGGTCTAGTGCTATTAGGAGTCTAGTGTTAGATACCCTATTCTACTACCTAAATCCTCCTAACTAATTACATTATGTTTTTAACTATAACACTAGGTCCCTCCCTTAAGACCTAGTCCCTTAGGTCTACTAAGTAAGGAAATTACTAACTACTTAAGTAGGGTAGCGCATACTTAATTACCTAGTAGGTTATGCTACTATTATGCCTTCTAATAAACATACGAAATTAAAGCAATACTAACTTCTTACTAAACATATCCTTTTAGACAGAGTCCTAATGCCTTCCTACATATGCTATAAAAAGAGGGGTTTAGACTACATTGTCTCCTCTTGCTTAACCTATTATAGTAAATGCGTTTAAGTAAACGCCCTAGGTTACAACACATCTAGTCCATCTGTTGCTAACTAGGAGAAACTTAAGCATAAGGAAGATTAACTAGATTAAGAGTAGAAGCTTACTAAGCTATCTATCCTCTAGGCTTACTAGGCTGCTATTTAGAGCCTAGTATAATCCTAATGACTTAAAAAACAGAGGGCGCTCTTATGTAAGTAGGGTAGTAAGATATTACACTATAGTCTTACTACCCTTAATAAGCTAGAAGAGGGTAAGGAGCACAACTAGTAAGAGGCTAAGTGTAACGCTAGGTCTTAAACGTATAAGACACATAGAGGTTTCGTTGCGTTGGTTTACTTAACAGGGGAGGCAGGGGATTAGACACAAAGGCTTTTGTAAAACGTGTTACTAGTATATAACAAATACTGTATTGAGTTGAGCACGAAGCTCCTATCTAAGAACTAACTTTCTACTTATATAGTAGCTTCGTGCCTAATGCCATAAAGGACCATTGTGGTCTATTATGGTCCTACTGTACTAGACCACCATGGTCCTGTGTGGTCTATCACGTGAGGTCGTGGGATGCGACTGGTTCTTAGAACCTAGCGTTCTAAGAACCCTAGCACTCCTACACCCTCCCTGGCTCCTGCGCCCTAGGATTCTAGGAGCCACTTAGTTCCTGGAATCCCTTAGCTTGCTCAGCCCCTGATCCTAAAATGGGTTGGCGTTGCTTGGAGTCTGATACTAGACTTCCTGTTCTAGCCCCTTAAATCCTTTGACTAATCATATTGCGTCATAGCTGTAACACTAAGGCTCGTTCTACTCTTCTAACTCTGTCTAATACTAATTCTAAGGCCTTTAGGTTTTGCTAAGTAGCATTAAGCTGTTTACTAAATTTCTTACTACTGTTCCCTTTCTTTAGCTGCCTATAGTCTCTAGCTATATAACTAGGCTTATTATAGTTAAAGTAGAGCTGTTCCTTAAAGTGTTTGTCTTTCCTAGGGTTATAGGGTTGTCTGGTTTTAAACGTAGTATTAAGTTCTATTAGGTCTAACTAATAGTTGTCTTATAGGTGTTAGTCCTATCTTCTTCTCTAGTTTCTATAGTATAGGTAACTTTTCTTAGGTTTGTTATAGGTCTGTTGTTCCTTCTAGAACTTATATAGTTAGTTGTTAATTTAGACTGTATGTTTAATTAGTAAGACTATATCTATTAGTTGATTTTCTATATAGGTGAGTTCTATACAGACATAGTTCTTTAGCCTATGTTAGTAGTAGCTAATAAGCTTATAGGTGTCCTATTTAGTTTAATTGCTGTATTTCTAGAATTCTGTAGTGTACATAAGGGCACTACTAGTCTGCTTTAGTCTAAGTAGGTGGTCTTTAACAGTCTTTACCTTATTAATGTCTCTAAACATATAACAGATTTCCTTCTAGAATCCCTTCTAGTTGCTAAATATAGATTGTATAGTAACTATGCTTCTATATATGTTCTTATATAGGAAGTAGTCCTTAAGGAAGGGTTTAACTTATTAAAGGGCTTCCCTCCTAAGGTAAGATGTAGTTTATAGAGCATAGCTTTCTATAGTAGGAGACTTGTCATTATTAAAGTACTAGTATAGTTTAACCTATAATAAGAATACTTTAAGGTCCTTATAGTTGCTAGAATAAGTGTTAGGCAACTTAACGCATAGAGTCTCCCTAAGTTCATTAACAGCTAGTATGTTAGGCATCTCTTTGTTCTTAGGCTTAGACCTCTAAGATAAAGTTGGTGTAGTAGGGGCTTTCCCCTTTAAACTTATAATAGACATGTTGCTTTATGTATAAGCTAGTACCTTATAGAAGTGGTGCTTAAAGTGTAATGCTAGGTCTTAAACTATAAGACTTATAGAGGTTTTATTACATAAGGTTTACTTAATAGAGGAGGTAGGGGATCATTTATAAAGGCTTTTGTAAAACACATTACTAGTATATAACAAATACTATATTAAGTTAAGCACAAAGCTCCTATCTAAGAACTAACCATCTACTTATATAGTAGTGTTATACTAAAGGAAATAGGGGGAATAGTAAGCTCCCTTACTATTCTTACTATTCCTGTTGTTTTATTATATAGCATCCTATAGGAGTCTAGTAGTAGATACCCTGTTCTACCATGTGACTTCTAGGAGCCCTTATGCTTCCTAGAATCCTGCCTACTCTTAAACCCCCTAGTCCTAATAGCCCTATAGCTCTTAGGGCACTTGCTCCTAAAAGTCCCTATGCTTCTAGAGTCCCTACTAGCTCTAGGAGTATGTAGGTTCTATAGCTGTAACATATAAGTCTTATACGTTTAAGACCTAGCATTATACCTACCCCCTAGGTAAAGTAAACAGCTTAAACAATTACTAGTAGTAAACCTAAAGCTATTTATAAATAGTATAAGGAATTAAGGGCAATCCCTCTAAGAGGGGAGGTAATTATAAGGTAGTATATTATATAACCTTATATAGACAGTAGCCCTTAACTTAGGGAAAGCCCTATTATAAAGTAATAGCCCTTACTAAGGACTATAGAATAGAAATAGGACTAGTGTTATAGGTGTAGAACAGGGTTAGGTTAGGCAGTGTGCGTGCTAACCTAGAGGATAGGATTATAGCAGCCTAGTAGCCTAAGGCTGTGCCTAAGACATATATACCTAACCTACTACTAAGTTAGTAGGGGCCTAAGCCTAGCATGTACATAAGGTAGCTAACCCCCTAATAGGGAGAGCTTAGAGATTAGTCTGTTAAATACTATACTATCTACTATAGCTCTATAGCCTAGTATGCTGTCTACTTAAATCCTTACAACTAGAGGCCTTAGAGAGGGGCTCTCTAGTTAATAGTTGCTGTATTTATATAACTATTAGTCTTATAGTATATAATACCCTTCCTACCTCCTAACCTAGTTCCCTAGACTCTATAAGACCCTTTAGACTACACTTTATAGTAGTAGAGGTTATAGATAAGAAAGCTTAAATCTTTACTAAGTATATCTAGAAAAGCAAACACCTTATTACATTTACTAGAGCTAGGGTGTCTACATCTACTAGTATGCTTATCTTTCTAATATTTATTTATCTATAGCTATATACTAACTTACCTTTCTTATATAAGTATACTAGACTTTTATAGTTCTAAGGGCTAATAGACTCTATAAGCATAAGGAAGATAACAATTAGTAAAAGATAAAGCTGTTAGTACATTATAAGCTATGCTAATGCAAACATATATAGTGCTAGTAGAATTATAGAATAGGGGCATTTTAAAGTATCTTGTTAGTTAGAATTATAATAGGTTACACTAGAGAAGTAGAATTTTACTAGTAAGTTTTTCTATTTATACTACCTATTAAGTAGGGAGATAGGAGAATGCTATGTTTAATTTACTAATATAGATGTTATAGGACAAAATATCTAAGCTCTATAGCAATAGTAACTATAAATCCTATAGGTCCTATAGAAAATAATACATTTAAGACTTCTATACTACTACACTACTAGACTAGACATTGCTGCTTAGCTATTACACTAGTTAGAAATGTATAATCTATAGTAGAGTTTTACTAGACAGTATTATTAACTTTAGTGAAAGCCTCCCTATTATTACGTTATAGTGTGCCTTTAAAGAAGCTTAGAAAGTAGATCTCTACCTTATGCTTAGCTTATTACTTATAGTTAGCCTAGCTAATAAGGTACCTAAAGTTGCTGTTATAGGAAAGAGAAATAGGGAAGGTAAGGTTAAGGGAAAGTTAGGGAAGGGAAGAGGAAAGCTAGTAATTTATAATTTATAGAGTATAGAATTAGATAGGATTATAGATAGAGTAATAATAGTAAGGGTGAAGATAGATGATTTTATAGTTAAGGTTATAGAGAAACTTAGTATTAACATCCTAAAGTTTGTCTTAAGGAGAAGGATGGTTATTAAGCTAAAATGTAGGAAAAGTAGACAAGAGTTAAAGATCTATAGTATTAACATAGATAATACACCTACTTTGTTTCTATAGAGTGTAAGGTTAGAACATAATAGGCAGGTACTATAAACTAAGCCATTTATTATCACTTTTTAAGGAGAGATAGAGAAGGCTAAGTTAAAGTTAGAACTAGAGTTTATAAGGCATTATAGAGAGCTGAGTTTAATTCTAGATGTAGCTAGTGATTTTGTAAGGAATAAGAGTAGCTAAAGGGTGTATTTGCTTAAGTATAATCTAAGGATAAGGGAGTAGAATGTAGAGAGTAAGAGTAGACTAGTCATTAGTAATAGAAGAGTAGAGAGGAAAGAAGGCCTAGAAGTTATTATAATTAAGGATAATAGGGTGATGTAGCTATAGGGCTAGAAACTTATTAAGTATACTAATACCCTTAAGAAGATTCTAGAAATAGAGTAGAAAGCTCCTTATTCCTTAAAATATAATACAAGCTGCTAGAAAGGGTTTAATCACTCACTAGTAAAAACATAATCCTGCCTCCTAGCAGCCACTTCTAAGTAGGCTGGCTATAGTCTAGTCTAGTCTAGTCTAGTCTAGTCTAGTCCTGCCTTTTTATAGACTAGACTGTTAGGACTATTAGGACTGTTAGGACTGAATTTTATTTTTGCTTTAATCAATTAAGTTAATTTAAGCATTTTCAGCAACAAATATTTACCCTATTAAGTCAACAAAGTGAGATACATTCGCCCTGTCCTTCTGTTAGCTGTATAGAGCCATTTCTCTTATAAACCCTCTAGCAGGGACATCGACGATATTGGCGGTGTCGAGTGGCTCTGTGTTAAACTGCGCGGATAGCGTTCGTGGAAATGTAGCATGGTAATTCTAGTATTATCGCCAGTAGGGCCAATTTGTAAGAAGTGAGATGCATATTCCGTTAGTCTAGCTACTGTAGCTATTTTATATACTGTGGGGCTCTACCCTGAACTAGTCTCAGAGTAGAGGTGTATGTCTCACCGGCTTGGCCGGCGAGCTCGGCTGGTTCAATCTGAGTGCTATGGGTCAAATACATCCGCTCCGCTATGCCGCCCCATATGATAAGGGAAGGCTCTCCCAATCCTTCCACCACTCTGACGTCTTTTGTGGCCAAATATCTTTAAACACCTCCGGAAAGATCTCCTCGCCGTAACGTTCCAGCTCCTCGCCGCTCATGAGGTACTGCCATTCCTCACCAGCTCTGGCAGTTTCATTCTTATCAAGCTCCGACACAGTAACTCTGTCTCGGACGTCCCGCTTGCAGACCCACAATCTATTAAACCATCTTAAAACGTCGAGGAAGTTCGAAGTGCCACATCCTGGCGCATTTCGTCCCATCTTTCGGCTTGGTTCTAGTCTTAGATACCTCAGGCTGCCGCCGGATGATATTAAGTTGAAGATGGTGAGCGCTAGGGTGGCGTCTATAGCGCTGTTGGTAAAAGCTTCGCGGAGATAAACGAAAGGAATATCTTCGGCGTTATAGAAAGACCTGAATGGATGCTCCCCGTCTATTTCTTCGTTCCAGTATTCTTCATCGGGTCCTATTGTGTACCAAAGTCTTAAGGAAGCACGCCTCAATCGCGGCAGCCTGCTCAGCGCACGGTAAATGCCTGTCTCTCGATCGTCCCCTCGTAGCCTATTGACTGGAAGCCAGACTTGTTCCAGATTCGGGCATTGTTCCGCAAGACGCTGGACGACGGCCTCGGAGAAGACGATTATGGGGTTATGTGACTCCTCATCTCGGTACGGGCTTATTGAAAGCTTGCGTAGAGTTCCACCGTGACGACGCAAGACAATGTCGAAGGCCTCGTTGTTGACATGTCCGCTTATTTCTAGGCGCTGGAGGGGATTAAGGCTCTTAAGTAACTGATTCAACGCCTCTTGTGCCTGGTTAGTCACGTCTTCTATTGTTGATAGTTCTAGGGTGTGTAGGAACTCGAAATCGCCACGCGTAGCAATCTCGGCCAAAGCAACGCCATTCCCTAGACTCCAGTGCATATTAAGGCAGCGCATATTCGTAAAGTCTGTAAGACGAGCCCAATTTTCGATACCGTGGGATGCATAGCCAGTAAAGACGAGACTTTGAAGACTGCCGAGCACGGGTAGTTGCAGTTGATTAGCTTCGGCAGCCCTAGGAGGGGAGAAACCAGACCAAACAGGCTTCCCAAGACGAATGGCCTCCCTGTGGGGAATTGAATCACCCGCCATCGACCGCAACAGACATACATGTGCTAGGTTGGGGGCTGTCCCGGCCACCATCTGCATCACGGCCTCCACAGTGTAGTTCACCATGCCGTCGGTCTCAAAGTCACGCACTTCAACGACAATGCTAGACAGAGACAGTGATGAGGCGAGGGCATAATCTTTTGGGTTAATAGGCCGTGGGCTGTCACGAAGCTGGATGAGGCTGCGCAGCCTGAAGCAGTGCATATGAAGGCGGCAGCTTCTAGCAGAAACGGCGGAGAGCACAGATTGGGGCATATGAGACCCAAATGCCCAGACCAGATCCTGGAGGGCCGGCAGCTGGCTTATAAAACTGGCCAGGGGCATCCAAGTTGCTTCGGGATATTGGGTGATGCTGTCTATCCCCCCTTCTTCCATGCAAGTTTTGGACGGGCGGCAGAAATAGTGCATGTCAAAATAATGGGTAGTATTCCAGTAGTTGTCTTTTTCATCTTCGTCAGTTTCATCATCTTGCCTTGGCAGGCCTTCCCGCCGTCGCTCGTCATCTGCCATAGCCCACGAGACCTTTAGCCGGCGCACGTAGCGATGGCGGCCATCGAGGTTGAGCACCTCGTTCAATAGCCTCAAGCCGCTCCCTAGCTCCTCTGGATCATGGATTTTGAGTTGGATTTGACAGAAGCGCCGGGCCACGGTCGCGGCACAACAGCATCTACTCGTCAGGGAGAAAGCCCTCAGACTGCGTCTCTTTCCTGACTCGTCGTTGTCTAGATATCCACAGATGCGCTCAAGAACAAACAGAGGAAGAGACTCTAATAGAGATACCGTTGATCCTGCCATTGCGATTGCTTGCTTCTTGAAGGCAGGGAAAATTGAATAGAGGGGGAGGAGGAGATGGCGCAGATAGAGAAGAGGGTGATTGAGGAGGTGGTCAATGGGGCGAAGAATAAACGAAAAATAACAACGTTAATAATGCTTCAAGACATTACAATAAAGGATGAAATCTGGTAATTGAAAAAGCCACCATAAGTCCCTGTGGCTAGCATGGCTGAGGTAACGGTAGGTGAACATATTTCCTCAGAGGCAGATGGCTCATGGGTATGGGTTTTGGAACATCTGCCAAAGCACGGACCGTCCTAAATGGGCCGGCTAGGCAGGGCGCGGTTGCTGTTTTACCCATCCTTTACCTCTCGCTAAATGTGAAGGCATGCGCGACTCGCCCTACGTCGGTTAATCGGGTGGTCTGATCGCCACCCTAAAGAATCGCTTGCACAGCAAAACGTAAATGTCAATCAAACACTGTCACAATCAATAACTTGAATTGCTAGTGACAACCACAATCGTGCATCCGGACAGTCCAAATCCCGGCTAATCTGAAATTTACGATCACGTCGTCACCGTCGCGCCTGGCTGGAGAGGGCGTCAATTCGAAGTATAGTAAAAGCAACAGTAGGGAAAGGCAACAGAGACGGAGAACACAGAAACGAACGACAGTTATAGCAATAGCAATCTATAGTAGTAGGAGTAAGGGGATTAGTATGATTATTATATGTAAATGATAACGTGGCGCGTTTATAAGTATAGAATAAGGTAATGACCATAAGCGCGGCAGTTAATTGCCCCACGTAAGGCAGCCTAGGTTGCTGCTCCTTCCGTCGTGTGTGGCTTATAATCGCCGCGAGGCAGCGTATGCAAGTCGATCCCAGTCGATCTGCCAGCTCCTTCACGTGGCGAATGTCGTTCGATTCGTGCGACGGAGCGATGCGTGTTCCTTCAGGAGTGTAGGAATCCCGTACAAGCTCTCTATGAATCCTTCCGCCCCTGTTGATGTCATAGACGACTTATCGCGATCTCAGAGAACAGTCGTGCCTCTTCCCCGACCGCAGCCTGTGCGACAGGCGACATCGTTCGGCTTCTGTCACTTCGGCCTGCTCGCAATCGTGAGATGACCCGCGCAGCCCATTCTCAACGATTCAGCCCACGCTAAAGTATAGTTTCATGCCACAGGGCATTTCTTCTTCAGGTCGGGGATGATTTAACTATGCAAGTGCATTGGCGGTGGCATTGTCTATTTGGTGGTTCGCCCACGCGTCGCTGCGGTTGGCTCGATCGTTGTTCCAAAAATGGCTTCGTGGCTGTGCGGCTGCAGATCCCTCGACGTCCCTGTACAACCACCCGTCAGCCGCGAGAATCCATGGCTTCACAACCACAATTTTGTACGAAAACTGCCTTAGTTGGGGTCGATCTCAGAATTAACTTTTCGTGTCCTGCTTCTTTTGGTTTGATAATCGTTGTGCTGAGTGATTACGATGCCTTGGATCTTCAGCTACGTTCCCTGCCACAGTATGACACGCTTCGTGCGCAGTCATGTTAGGAAAGTGTACCTGTCTTCTTATATCGCCAACTATCTCCCGTTGGCCAGTCCTTTTCTTTGATTCTTTCATGTTATGATTTCTCAAGATACAATTTCGTCGCCGTCCGTCTTGAGCATGACCTGATACCTCATGCTTCTACCATCATATCCTCAGCACCAAACACACACACCACGCATGATGTCGCCGCACTCTCTGCAACTACGGCGTAGCCTGGACTCCAATACAAAAATCTTGATAGTGATCATAGTTGTGTCGTCGGTTGTAGGCACCCTCACAATTATCGGGCTATACTTTTTGTTCCGGTATTGTCGCCAACGACGCCGCAATCGAAAATCCATAAGGAATAGCGCTGAAGAAGCTTGGAAGAAGCAGCATGTCGGCGGAGCCTGGAGCATCACCAGCTCGCAGCCGGTGTCAGAGGTCGAAGGCAGCGAGACAACGTCAGAGTCAGACAGGCATTCGGAGCCTTTAGGCACACGGCGCAATGATCGATTCCTAACAGGCTACACTCAAAGAAGTGAATACGTTGCTGTTCGATCAGCGTCTCCACCCCCAGCACACCTAACGGGATACACTCAAAGAAGTGGCAGCGTTGCTGCTCAATCAATGTCTCCGCCTCCCTCACAACGGCCGGATTTGCCCACATTACCGTTAATGGCAGTACACCACAACAGGAGCGTATCTATGCCGCCTCCGCGCCCACCGCGCCCCGACGATATGATCTCGCCACTTACGCCACGCGGCATCTCGGAAATACCGGACCATCTCCTATATAGCAATGGTTCCATCACCTCTCGAGGTGGGGAGCAATATCGACCCCACACGCTCCCAGCCCAATCTCCCATTCATAGACTCGATGTGCACCCTCCTCCTGAATCGCACCCTCTCCCACAACCCCCATACGACTCTCCCATAGACCTATGGAACCAGCCGCAGACACCACCACCGAAAAGTGATAGACGCGTCCCACGTGTACGCTCGATTAATCGCAAACGCTCTATAAATCGCAAGGTCTCCATCGTGCGCAAGCCAGTACCGATACACATACTGCTCTCGGCGCCGAGATATGGTGGTCTGGGTGGTCTGAGACGGTCCGACACAGGATACTCGTCGCACTATAGCGACGCTTCCAACCTTGAGCGAGCTAATAGTGGGGCTTCAATGGCTGGGAGGCAAACATGGTCGCCAAAATCGGCGATTGATTCACTGGCGGCATATTCTGAGATATCAGCTTCGACGCCCTTCGACAAGAAAGAGGGGCTAGAGCGGAATTTGTCACGGCGGGATTTCATAGGTGCACGATTAACTCACGTTGTAGAGAAAGAGGACGCCAGTGAGGCGTCAGAGCTTATGGGTGATGCAGAGGTTCCTGATTTAGAGTCAGATACATCAAGCAATGCAGGGTCGTCGGATAGAGACACGCTCGAGGTGGAGAAGAAGGCTGAGGAGGGGTCGCGCGTTAACACGCCAGATCCCATACCGGCGCCACTGCGGATCATAAAAAAGGGACATGAGTTAGAGGTGCCGATGCTAAAGCTCCCGATGCCGATGAGTTTCGAGGAGAGGAGGGAAATGGGGAGGATATATGCTGTTAGGTAGATGTGGTCGGCGCAATGGGCGGATACTTGTATTTTTTTAACTGAGATACCATGAATAAATAAAGCTTCTATGATATTTGCTGCAGGGGCTGCAGTGCGGTCAAAGTTAAACCCTTTTACTCCCCGTAGGGTTGCAAAATTACCGTATTCTACTCGGCACGGCATGTATTCCTGCCAAACTCTATAGATATAACCCTTGCCCAAACTACACCACCTATCAGGTACAATACTAAACACTAAATAGACATCATATGGCAATACAGTACTCCGCGTTTCCATGTTTGATTTGTGCACAATGTTTTCTCATTCAAGTAATGACTGACTATCATATATCTCAATTAATGACCAAAATCAATAGGAAAGGTTGACCCGCGATCGCACTTTGCGTCAAGCAACCGCCACATCAGCGCCTGCTCTCACCCCTTACCCCTCGGCAGTCTCTCAATGCCGCCCTTAGAATGGGCAGTAAGACCGACTCCATGAGCCGCTGTTATACTGGGAAGCACAGGTCGAGCTGTACCCATTATCGCAGCACCCAGACGCTGAAGTCGCGCCGTTGAGCTGGTAGACGTGCGTACCGACCCAGGTATGCGCTGCCGCAACCTCATAGCAGTAGCCGCAGTACCGCCCAGACTTGGCCCCAGAGACGGAGCGGCAGCCCGTAGTGTAGGAGCAGGCGCGCGCCACAAGTTTGCCATCTGCGTCGCGCTCCTCGAGGGCAGACTCAGCAAGCGGGGCTGGGCCGCGTTGCTTCCAGTTGGAGATGGGGGCGGCCTCGGCTTCAGCCTCAGCTGCGGGAACAGCAAGAATGCTGGCGCCAAAGGCGACGAGGGCAAGGAGTGCGGAAAGCTTGAACTGCATGGTGGTTGTTTGATTGAGTCTAGGTGATTGTCAGTTCGTTTCATTTGGCAGAAGATTTGTCGTACTGTTTTTAAATGGGTTTCGTGTTGTGGTTGCTGTCGAAAAGCTCAGAATCGAGGAGACTGAGGCTGTATTTGTACTTCTAAGGACTGTTTCCTAGTCCATAGTATCAATTCCATAAATCAACTCGGTCCCCGATCCCCACGTTCTTACGTTTTGAAACCCTCTCAATCGAACAATCGAGGAGGCTATGCCCAGTCTTGGTTCTCAGCTCAAACTTCATCCCGGCTGCAAGCCTGACTCTGTTTCATACATTCCGGCACTATTTCCACCAATTGATTCGCAAATCTCTCTATCATTCACGTCTCTCCATGTTATCTCCATTCAACGGAGCAGAAGTTGCGCCGCAAATGATGCTGCTTACACTCTCGTTTTCGGTGATGCCTCCTGACAGTAGCACAACCAGCCCAGCCTTGATCTCCATGAGGTAACAAATTATTATCGCCCAGGAAGCAATTACTTAGCAGGATAAATATACCGTTGAATCAGAGTTTAGCCACTGTTAGAGCTATGGCCATTTCGTGCAGCTGTACCTCGCTAAGAGGTTATTTAGTGGAATGGCGGGGTAGGACAGGGGACCACCCTCGCCTTCATCTTGCATCTATCTCGAGTCAGCAAACTCCAGAATTACTCCGGTTTTCAGCATCACTCACTCTATAACTCTTCGTCCGTTACACAGAATCCTTTCATTCAATGGAACGGGGTAAGACGGGTGCATTTCAGCTCGTGGTTAAACTCGTGTTCAGCTCACAACCTTGAAACGGGGATCATTGTGGTGTCAATATTTCAATCAAACGTGCATCTTCACCGAAATACAGCCCCCTTTCGCTCGAACCGAAGCCGGTCCTTCGTCCCGTGGTGCATATATGTTTTGTAGGACCATTAGGTATCATATTAAATCCGAATCCATAAGCTGGCGTCTCGACCAGTGAGAAACCAGAAGCAACCTCATCAATAAGCCTCAGCCTACTTTAGAAGACATAAAATGCACATTGCTACTAGCAGAGTGAACTAAATACACTTATCACCATCTGCGCGCTGATTACCTCGCGGCCTTGCCACACGCGCATCTCACTTTGAATTCTCGCCTTCCCAGCCCACCCAGCTCCTTGGCATGACTCTCCAGATCTTGACCTCGCCGCTCCTGAGATCATCCAGCTTAAAGCTCTCAAGCTTAACCTTCTTACTTTCCCGTCCCTGCTCCCAAGCACGCACCTTCTTCTTCGGCCCATCCCACTCCGCAACCACGCCAACGTGGCCTTCGCCCCTCCCGACTTCGGCCGTGTACTTGGCATGCATCGGGCCGTGTTTGCCTTGGAACTTGGCATTGCGCAGGGTGATGATATCGCCCGGTCGGATCTCGTCGAATTGGGATGTCAGTGAGTTCCCGAGATTGCTGTAGACCAGGGCACCATAGGCTCGTGTGCCAATGGGAAGCAGGGCATCCTTGAACGGCTTTAGAAGCTCAAGGATAAGGCCAGCTGGAGTGCCGTCTGCGACAACACCTTCTTTCTTGGCCACCACAGCGTCGTGGATACGGCTACCAAAGCGCTCGTGCGCTTCTTCTAGCTGATCTTGGCGCAGACGGGAAGGGGGCTGCTCATGGCGTTGCTCGAATGTCGCATCAGATGGGTTCTGAGGGTCGAACTGAACAGTGACCACAGTTTGCGAATAGTCTGGGAATAACACGTAAAGATCTTTGGTAGTCACAGACTTCCCGCCTCGTTTACTAACAGTCGACTCTTCGGCTTCATGCAGGAGATCCTTTCGCCCATGGAATGCTGGAGGGACACCACTCGGGTTGGTCCACCATAGGCTGCCTTCCCCCACATCCACATCGTTGGCGATAAAACCATGATCCATTGACATTCGGTTCAAATCGGTCGATCGCCGTGTTGGTCCCGTACTTCTTTGTACATCCACAGATTGTCTTGGCGCTGCTCTATTGGTTGGAGTAGGTGCAAGCTCCCGGGGTGGTGGGGGCGGTGCCGCTCTCTCAGCCTGAGCAATGGCAGCGGCGGGTAAGATAGGGGGCGCTGCATCACGAGGAGGTGGCGGAGGCGGAGCCCGCCCATCATGAGGAGGTGGGGCGTGTCGTGGAGGGGAACTCGAGTACAAGTGTTCGCTGTCACCAGGAACCTTTCTAACTGTCGCGGCGCTCACTGGGACACCCGATTTTGGGGCCGTATACTTGAATGGGTCGTACTCGTCATCCTCTTCATCATAATCTCCCGAGGCCTCTTGTTTTGGTGGTGGTGGCGGTGGCGGCACGGCCCGTGGCATATCCAAAGACTGGCGAGCATGTGGCGGAGGTTGCGATGGAAGAGGCGGCGGTTGCGATGGGAGGGGCGGGGGAATACCACGAGGGGCCGCAACTGGCGGCAGAGGTGGAGGTGGCCCGGCAGGGGACCCAAATGACGACCTCGCCGACTCATCATCGATGCTCGACTGTCTAGCCTGTGCTTTCAATGCATCTTTATGCGGCTCTGTAGAGGCAATATCTGTGTCGTAGTCCCCCTCGTATTCAGTGACCTCCTCGTCTGTCTCCTCGCGCTGGGTGCTAGTTGGCACCGGCGCAAATCTAACATCACCGGTTGACGCCCGGCTCAGCGAACCTGTTGGCGGCGGGGGCGGTGGAGCACGGGTCTGTCCAGAACCGACAACAGGGCTGGAACCAGGAATAGGTGGAACACGACTCGCTCGTTTGTTTGCACCAGGCGTGGTAGGAGATACAGGGCTTGGCTCATATGACCCAGCTTTTGCCGTTGACAACGCCGAAGGAATTGGTTTCTCCTCTCTTAAAGGAAGGCTCGGGGCCGCGGCTAACTTGGGTGGAGCTTCACCTGTTGGTGTTTGTTCTGATACCCGGGTAGATAGCTCATCGTCCGATATAGACCCAGCACTTGGAGACAACGGGGTTTCTATAGGTGCAGGTCGGGCTACACATGTCAGCATATACTATTTGGGTCCATATCAGGCAAACTTACATTCAACAGGCACTGGCGGTGGTGCGGGCCTTCCACCGGGCACAGCCGGAGCTTTAAAACTATCGTGACTCATCGACGCTTCGAGGTGTTAGATAATTCAAAAAAGGAGGCGCAATGTACTTACATCGTTGAGGAGCAGGTAGACGTTCTGAAGGCGCTGGCGCGACAGTCCCAACGGTATCTTCGACATCGGGAATTTCTTCGGGCTCACGTGTACCCGTCACAATTCCAGAAGGCATTTCTTCCGGCGTACGGACCTTGGACAGGCCTGGTAGAGCCATGACCGGAACCTGAGGAGCACGCGAGCTCGTGGGGCTGCTCTCATCATAGCCGTACTCTCCAGAGGGCCGCGAATCGCCTGAGGCAGCCTTCTTTTTCTTTGGCGCTGCACCCGCACCCGGCATGGGCATAGGCATTCCACCGGGAGGACCAAACATGCCATGCATGCCCATGCCTCCACTCATTTTTGCCATGCGAGCTCTGATCTCCTCCTTTCTGCGAACTTCAGGGTCAACCTCCTCCTCCTCTTCTTCATCTTCGCCCTCTTCTCCTTCCTCTCTATCGCTCGCAACGTCCTCTTCATCGCCTACATCAGGTTCGTGTGCTGGTACAACAGGTCCACGAGCTGGTGGAGCTGGTGGGTGCGATTTAACAGTCGGCTTGGCATCCGAATCTTCGAGACCAGTGTCAGGCTCCTCAGTCTCGTCGCCCGCTCCTGACATATCAGCATCGTTGCCGTCTGCCTCCAGAGCAGGAGCCGGAATAACAGGTGGGCCCTTTGATGACTTGCGTCTCTGAGGTTGTTGGCGAGCAGAATCATCTCTGGAAGAATCGATCGATTGCCTACCCACTGTTTCATGGCTCTCTTGCTTCTCCAGGGGTACTTCCTCGCCGTCCAGTTGCTCGCCTGCGGGCTGAGAATCGGTACGCTTCTTTGCGGGGCGCTTTGGCTTTTCTTTCTTCTGCGCAGCGTCGGCATGTCTGGCAGCTTGCTCCGCCTGTTGCTTCTGTAACAAGGCAATGCGCTCCTTGAGGCTTGTTGGTTTTGGCTGATCATCTTCACCCTCCTGGCCAGTCGCGGCGAGTCCCGCCTTCTCCGCACTCTCTTGGTTCTCGGTTTCCCTTGCGGCAATCTCGGGGTCTTCCTCTCTCCTGTAAATCTTTGCCACGGGGGTATCGCGAGGGGGAGGGATATAGGCATTCTTGCTCGGTGGCGGCGGGACAAACGGTTTCTTGATGAAGCTCGAGCCACCACCCAGTCCACCTGGCTTGAATGGCGCTGGTGGAGGCGCAGCAGATTTATTAAATGCGGCGATACGGTCCCTGAAAGACCCCGTTGGTTTATCCGATTCCTCTGCAGGGGGTGATCTCCCCGCAGGAGGGGCGGCTGCTCTAGGTGCTACTTGCGCAGGAGCGGCAGGTTTCTCAGCCTGTTTTGGCGCGACAGGAGCGGATGGTTCAATCTTTGGAGGTGTCGTCTCTACAACTTTCTCGACTGCGACTGGCGTCTCAGCAACAATGGGCTCTGGGGCAGGCTCTGGGACAGGCTCGGCAACAACCGGAGCTGGAGCCAGTTCGGGCGCCGGGGGTTGGACAGGTGCTGCTTGTTCGGCCTCCTTCTTCGGTCGTGCAGAACGGACAGGCCGAGGGGGAGCTTGCGGTTCGTATTTCTCGACGAAATTCCGGGGGAATATGCCCTCCTGTTTGACCCCCTCGGCGTCCACGTACTCCCCTGAATACCAATCGTCATCCTCCTCCTCGGTCACCGTTATAATTTGGCCATTCGGAAAGTGCAGGTCGTCTTCGTGGGGGGATGTATATTCGTAGACGGCCTTGACTTTGAAGGGTGGAGCAGGCATGTTTGCTGACTTCGGACTGCCAGCTACAACCAGCTACAACGTCACCGCTTGTTTATCAACCGACAGCGAACCAGGGCTCAGGTCGGTTGTCGATGTAGCGAGGCCAAGAGCAGCGCGCAGTGATGGGAATAGTTCGTACTGTAGCAGTTGTGTTTCTAGGGAGAGGCTGTAGATATGGCTGCGGGCGAATCACCCATGTAGCACAGGCAGGACTGAAGCTGTGGGATACGTCAGCGGCGAAGAGCGGCAAGTTAATCAGGCGAGATGAGCAACAACAAAGCGGTTTCGGAGGGGGAGAGATGTGTACAGATGAGGATAATAGACATACCAGGTAATATAAACAATTTATTTGCGCATTCGAAGCAGTTGTAGGTAGATTTATAGGATGGTGAGAAAGAGACGGACAATGAGGAAGAGGGAGTAGTAGTGGTGGGTGGTGATTGAGTGAAGCCTTAGCCGCAGTAGAGTAGGGTGGGGGACCACACTAAAGTAGGTTATGGCTGAGGCGTTGTGTGGCTTGTGGCTGGAGCAATCAATCACCGACGACGACGACAACTAACAGATTTTTGGTGGGGGAGGGGTCGTGATATGATTGATTACATACATCCAAAACACTGCACAGAGTACAGACACCAAAGCCACAGTCCGCGACGACGACGACGACCCAAACACAACAATATCTCGACTTTGGACTGATTTCACCTACCTACCTGGATGAAGCTTCGAGACATATCTGATCCCCATACACGTATGTGTTCGTCCGGTCGTCAGCCATGGCCTCCTCTTCGAAACCCGCAAAGTCAATTTTGAAGAAGCGCATCGACGATACCACCACACCCCAACAATCTAACGCGTCCATCGTTTCAGTAGACTCCCCCCTCGCTGAGTCCATCGCATCAGCCGATCCTGCCCACCTCGCCACGGCTCTGTATCATGCAAATCTCATCCAGCGCCGGAAAGACCTCGAACTCGACATCCTCTACTCGACTGAGACGCTCCTCGACTACCCCACCACCAGCCTCCCCGCCACCTCTCCCTCTGCGTCTGACGTCTCCACCGTCAAGCAACTGTTACGCCCCTTCCAACCCTCCGACTTCGACGCCCTCCTTGAAGAGCGCCGCATAAACAACCGCTGCGCTTACGTGCTCTGCCCAAACCCGTCACCACCAGGAGGCTCCAACGGCGGGTACAGACTTTTTGGCACGTCGGGCAGGTCAAGCAATTTCCGCATCGTTCCAGCCGCAGAAGCAGACCGATGGTGCAGCGAGGACTGCGCGAGGAGGGCCATGTACGTCAAAGTCCAGCTCTCTGAGACGCCAGCCTGGGAGCGGGATGGGGGATACGGCGGCGAGCTTGAGCTGCTCGGCGAGCGTGAAGCGCTCTCCGAAAGGCAAAGGCTCGACGATAGGTTGGCAGACGACTTGAAGAATCTAGAGATTATCTCCGACCCAGAAGGACGAGGTGTGGAGGATAGAAGGGACTTGGCGGTGGAGAGGGGCGAGATGGCACCAGACGCTGTGATGAGAGGTGGCCTGGTGGATGTTGAGGTGAGGGAGAAGGAGATAACTCGACAGGCTGTGCCACCGAGTTTTGAAGATGAGTTCGATGATGAGGATGAGCAGGTCAGGCGTAGGTTTGACGCTATGCATCTCAAGCACGAAGGGTATGCTTCAAGGTGATGGAAGGGCATATGGAGGCTGGTTGTACAGGGAGTTGGATGGCGTTTATAGAAGGCTGGATCTTACGGCGTTATCATGTATGAGATACCCGGAGCGAAGACTCTACAGTCAATACGGAGCATTTGTACACAAAGTATAGCAGATTCATCTCAGATCAAATTTCAAAGACAGAATTGAGTATTCATTGTGACTGTGCTACCAGTATTTATCTGATCACTACGGGTTGCTAGAACTGTTGTTCATGGGATCCTAAAAGTTAAGTCTGCACAGTCACGCTTTCGTTGTCACCATCTGGGGAGAATCTCGGTCAAGGTGACGGCTGGGACAGCACTTCACACGCACAGCATAGAACAAAAGAAAATGGCAATCAAGCATCATCTCCCGAGGGAGAATCAGCGACACCTAGTTGGAGGTCATGATCTTACATTGATCTAGTATGCATAACGTTTCCGCCAGACGCCCAGAAGCAATGCGCCATTTGCAACCCCTTATCCTCCAAATCCCAAAACACACATTTAATCCTTGCGAGGAGGGCGGTCACCAAAGCGGCGGGGGCCACGCTCGGTGGTCTGCTGCTGGGTAACGGCGACGATGGAAACTGGGATGGAGTCGAACTGTTGGTTGTTAGGGAGTCTGTCGGTGACAAGTTGGATGGGTTACTTACGCCGAGGGTCTTGAGGAGATCCTTGGTCTCCTGGTCAACCTCAAGGGTGCCGGTCTCGGAGTTCTGGGTGAAGTCGAGGGCAGAGACCTCTGGGACGTATTGATCCTTGCGCTCACGCTCCTCTTCTTGGAGCTTGAAGGAGATACCGCGGACTGGGCCACGCTGGATACGCTTCATCAAGTGGGTGGTGTATCCGGCAATCTAATTCACTCGTCAGATTATTTCCTTGAGGGTTCCAAAACAGTAGTTTGTCGTACCTTGTTGCGGAGACGCTTGGAAGCAATGATGGCGATCTCATCGCAGATTCTCTTGTTGGTCTCGAAGTCGAGAGTCAACTTGGGGTAGTAACGCTCAATGATGACCTTGGCGGACTTCTTGACAGTCTGTTTCGCATCATGTCAGTGCCTGTTGATTGCAATTATTTTGAGGCGCCATGAGAGAACCAACCTTAGTGCGAACGCGACCCATGATTGCGGTTGTCGATGTGAATTGTCGAGAATCTGGTTGAGGAGCTTGTCGTGTTGTCGTGAAGGTCCTCTGGAAACTTTTTGATATTGTGTGGCGTCGCTTAACATAGTAGGGCAGAAAGGTCTTGGCAACAGAATTTGTGGAGTGTGTTGACGCCTGAGGCCAAAAACAATTACAAGTCACATGATCAACCTCGAATTCTGGCAAATAGATGGTCATAACGCAATTCAAAGTTATATCTACATCTAGTCTACATATCGTGCTTCCAATAACGTACATCTATTCCCCAGTATCCTACTTCTGCTGTGGTTTGCCAGCCAAGAGAGATTCCAGCTGCTCAAACTCCTCTTTTCCGCTTCTCCTCTCATTAGACTTTGGCGCGGATTGGGACCATCGCTCACTCTCGACATCACGGGCCCTGTCGCCAAACGCATTATCGGCCTCTGAGCTCAATCCGTATCCCCCGGACGAGGCGCCAGATAGTTTGCGGAATATCGTTCGAGGAGCTGGTCTTCCGCCATCAACCGGACTTTGCGTTGCTGCCGTAGAAGCTGTCCCCTCTAGGACCGCAACAGCAGCATTCTGAGCTCCAGATACGGTGAGATTAATGCGACCCTTGGAGTCGATAGTGGCAGATTTGGGGCTAAGGTAGACCTTGGAGCCTCCAACCTTCTCGGGTTCGATGTTAAGGAGACCTGGAAGTCTATCCGCGTTCGTCTTTCTGCGGCCGTGGCCAAATGTCGAGGTATTGAAGTAGTCCGAAGTCGTTGGAACATCGACAACAATACCTGCCACACCGAGTTTCGGTGCGAAGCTTCCAACTGCCGCGTTCTTGGGGAGAATAACACGACCTTGTACAGGTGCATGGTCGTGTTGAGGTCCATAGACGGGATGGTTGGTGATATGCGCACCAGTCCTCAGGTACGAGAGGCCGGCGGAGGGATGAGTCTTTGGCGGGCCGGTGTTGGCATATGGAGAGCTAGACTTCTGGGTGTAATCCTCAGCCTTCACAGTTTTGCCAAACAGTGATCCCGACGTCATGTCAGTGAACAAGCTCTCTGCGACGCTTCCGTAATCATCGTTGACTGATGGGGACGGGGGGAGGTCCAGGAAGTCCCTGATCAGTCTGAATAGCTCAGAGCGATCCTGTCTCAACGTGCGCAGATACTGTGTCATTTCCTCCTCTGTCATTTCGGTTGCTTTAAGGGGCTCGGGTGCCGCCGCCCCAGCCTCCATGGCCTTTCGCTGAGCATCCTTGGTGTCCTGGTCGGCTTTGAAATTCTGCAGAAACTTGCGGAAAGCTGGTCTCCTCTTGCCAACCTCTGTCCTCACGTATTCGTTGAACTCACCCTCTGTTTGTCCTGCCAACCACGGCCCGTCAAATTTCCATCGGTGGTCCTTATTCGCTATGTCGCCTCCTGTTGCTGTGATATCTGTGTCCGCTTCAAAGACGCCGCGTCCTGGTGTCCTGCTGGCTGGGCCGTAGGTGCCAGCCGTTGCAACTGACGGTGCCGTTAGAGGCATGTTCAGCTCCTGAAATTTGCGGAGGGTGAGGGTGTGGTCAGCCGCGGATCCAAACTCAGTAATGTGATCGTAGGTATCGACAGCGCTGATGCGGATGACTGGAGTCGAAGTCTTCATCGTGGAGCGGAGAGGCAGATTGCGCTTGAACCCCCAATCGCCCTTCGAGCGGGATGACGAGGGTGTGGCGATTGAGAGATGGGTCGGGTGAGGGAGGGTAGCACTATCTGAGCCGAAGGTGGCATTCGAAGCCATCTCCGAAGCCGGGCGCTGTATTGGCGCTGGGACCGAAAACATTCGAGATGCTCTGAGGAGGGCTCCTCCTGGGGAGACCGACCGAGATGCCATGGTGAATGATGATGCCCCAGTGCCTCGCCTCACTCTGAGGAGGCAATCTAGGCGTCTATATGCTCAACAGATCCGGACGAATCCCGGATGGCGCAATCGAGCCGGAGAACTATTCGTAGGTAGCAATTGGCCAGTGTTGCTTGTGTCGTTGTTGTCTGGAGTTGTCGCGAGGAATTTAGAAATTAGAAATGCGCTAGTGCGGAAGCTTCCGAGTACCGACGACAATGGAGGCAAGGGGTGATGTTGAGAGTAGGTTGGAGATAAAAACGACCAAATTAAAGTATAAATTCCCACGAGTTATTATAAATATCGTTCTCTGCACTTTATTTGTCTAAAGACCAGCCCATTATCTATATACATGAAAATATGGTTCATAACTATCCCAGTTTATGTATATCTAAACGGGTGGGCCTCAGTATTTAACACATATTCGTCCAGGCTCACCAGCTCAGGCTCACTGAAGAGCAGATAGAAGTATTTTAACGTCTCTGCAAGCCAGAAACTCTCCATGGAATCTTCTTTGGTTGGGTTGACTTCCATCACATTTTTGAGTCTCGCATGTGCAATGTCAGTCTTCGTGTGTTTTGTTATGGCCTGGAACATCTTCCATCCCTTGTCCTGCCACGACGGGTCAGCCGTGAGGCGGTACATGATAAAAACCGATTCTATCGCTTCTGGGCGGAGCTGGTAGGAATAATTGTCAACGGTGCGGAAGCCGTTCCCTGTTTTGGTCCAATTGCATGCGGTGGGGTTATCACATTTGTCGACGTGGAAAATCTCAGGCATGATCCCCGATGGCGTGTTCTCGTACGCCCACACGCATCCATCGGTGAGCTTTTTAGCCATGTCCAGTTCATCATCGGAGTTGCTAATTCGAGACCCAAGCCCTACCATCCCCCCAACGAAGCAAGCCAAGTGTTGGACTTCGGTATTGAGTTTTGTAACTAACGAGTTGGCGTTGTACGTGCCGGAGAAGAGAATATCAGGGTTTTCCGGGACCTTGGGTCGAAAGAACAGGTTCTTGCTAAATGTCGAGAGCGCAGTGCGATACATGTTAAGATATTGCTCGGACAAACTCGACGAGCGAACGAGTAGATGAGTTTTGGGCAGGTACTCATACGCAGAGTCTAAGGGGTACGTTAGCAAATAGGTACGACCAACAGATGGGTATCTGAGACTCAGACTCACCTGCAAAGGCGCCGAGCGTAAATGAGCTAGTTGAGAATGCCAACTTCGGTCCCTTGCAGTCTACTTGTGAGGGCCACATCCCAGGCAGTGAAGATTCCATCTGCATATCGTCCAACTGGTCTGTGATCTTTTGCACGGCGTCGGCGTACTTCGGGTTTCCTGTGACTTGGCTGAGTCGAATAAGCTCCAGACTCAAGCTTGCAATCTGGGCGACCAGCACTCCATTGTCACCCGGTAACAGCCCATCCACATCCCTCTCCCACCAGTAATAAGGGACTGGGATCCCACTTTCAGTATTGAATGCGCCGTAGAGGAAGTCTCCCAGCTCCGTCGCCTTTTTTAGGAGAATTGGGTACTTGTGACCACTGATATCCCATGCGCCAAGCAACCCACCTAAGTAGCGAATATTAACCTCGAAAATAGGGACACGCTCAGCGTTCGGTTTCAAAAAGTTGATCTTCTCCAGAGCCTTGAGTGCATTCTCAAATTCGTCAATCATTCCCATTATGTATAGAGAGTCCAGCCCGTCCACAATTGTTGCTGCCCAGCCGGCGAAAGGATCCTTGTGCCCCCCCGACAACGGCATTACCTCGTCATGGAGCCACGCATGCTTCTTGTACCCCTTCCAAGAATGTTCAAACGCCTCCTTGACTTCCTCCCGCCGTTGTAACCGCAATTCCTTGGTGGCAGGGTATTCGGATGGAAAGGTGGCCTGTATGTTGTACTGGCGCTTCTCTGTTGGGGCGGCTGTGGGGGATGGGCGTCCATGGGATGGGCGTCCATGGGATGGACGTTCATGGGTTGGGCGTTTGTGGGTGACTGGCTGGTGTGGGAATGTGAAGAATAGGACGATTAACATGATGGTGAGAACCACATATCTGATCTTTCTCCGTTGCGACAGAATGCGCGACTTGGTGGAGGACGAGAGCGAGAGGTAGCAGAGCGAGAGGTAGCGGAGCATTGTGTCGGTCAGGCCCTCTGCCTTGGCTCTGATATTTCAGGGTCTCACAGCGCCAAAGCTGATAGTGATATATGGCATACGTCGACAACAAGGACTGTCGCTGTGGTCATGGCGGAAAGGGGAAGAGTTTCAGCGTGGTTGTGACATTGGCGCAGGTATCCTAACTTTACACTTCACAGTGAGTGATTAGGACTCCAATCTGTTTCTTGTTGGATGCATAACTTACTACTGGTATTCTGAAATACTGACAAGACGAAACGGAGCTGCAAGTCGACCAGGTGAGACAGGTTAATGCTGGTCCCTGAATTCCTCTTGTCGCGCGGCAGGGTATCCGCTGGACGGCGCATGGTGTCTCACGCGATAACGAACAGCGCGCCAAACCGTAGCTTGAACTTTAATTGCTATCGCCAGATAGACCCCACGGGGAACTCGACACAACGTCAACCTCTTCAAAACCACCATTTTCCCATTGCCATTATCTACATCTTCTAGGTGGATGTCTATGCTGTAACCCCACCACTTGCGTTACTTCGAAATTGGCCTCTCCCGTCGGCCGTCATGGCGTCCGATTCACGTCACCCCGCCATCAATGCGGGCAACCACAAAGGCTACATGGAATACGCACTCCTGCAAGCTCAGCTCTCGCCTCCAGGGCCGACAAATTTCTGTGTCGGGGCCGTCCTCATCGACGCAGACAAGAATGAGATACTATCGGCTGGCTACACGAAGGAGCTACCAGGGAATACACATGCTGAGCAATGCTGCTTCATGAAAGTGGCACAACAGCACAGCCTCCAAGAGGAGGAGATAGGTCAAGTGTTGCCGAAAAACACTATCCTGTACACGACGATGGAGCCTTGCAACGAGAGGCTGAGTGGAAACCGGACGTGTGTGGAGAGGATATTAAGGCTGAACGGCGCGATTAAGGTGGTCTACGTTGGGGTTCTGGAACCAGAGAAGTTTATCGGACAGAATCTAGGTAGGAAAAAGCTTGAAGATGCAGGTGTCCAGGTTACGATTGTTGAAGGGCTCCAGGATCGGATTTTGGAGGTTGCCACCGCAGGTCACGGTAAACCAGCCGAATGATGCCACCCAGTCGTTATTATTGGAAACTGGCGCCGTTGTGGAAGAAAATTACGATCCAGGCTTCACGTTATCGTACGAAATGGCAGTGACTATCTCCACCAAGTGATCCGCTAAGAACTGAGCTTAGAGCATTCTTCATGGGAATGCTGTGTCGGCCTTTGGAGCCAAAGGACCACCTCCGTGTTTGGCATGTTCCATCATCGCTCGGATTCTGAAGAATATAACTCTGTCTTCTCGCTTCTCAAGGGTGAGGGCCTAACTCTCCAGCCAACCGATGCTGGCAGGCTTCACACGCCCTGGATATCTGCCGCCTGCACATACTCTACTGCAGCTAGGTGTTGCTGTCAGCGACGAAAGAGAGCGCCCGGTCTGGTGCATGGCCAATGGTGAGCGCAATGGCTTTAAAATCCGAAAGGCGGAAAAGACTGAGGCTGTAGTCCGCGGATCTGTAGACCTGTCATCATATCAACTAGTTTATATAAGATCAACAATTTATAGTAGATAGTACTACACTCTGAAGTATTTTATCAGGTTCTGCATGAATTCTCAAGCTTGAACTGTTAAATGGGAAATGCTATTTTATGAGCCTAAAGTTTGAGAAGCGTTTATTTATATTTTTTTTTCTTACGTATAATAAATATTCAATTGAATCTATTTTACCATAAACATAACGCTCGTATATTTTTGAATGACACAGAACAAAGGGAAACAAATTTCCAATGTAATTATTTATATTACCGTAGAAATACGTATAATTTTAATCGTCATTTCTTCTGTTGTTACTGCGATTTCATTTTCTCATAGCCCTCATAATTTCCATCCAATCGTCACGTGACAGGAATGCCAAAATCCGAAAGATTGTAGAACGTCGACGTGAAGATCCTGTAAATAGGATACCTATCCAGCAGGACTAAACCTAAGCTACGATTACTTAGACATGGTAAAAGACGCTTTACTTGACAATTCCTGTACAAAGGATTCATTCATCAAGTCGCGACACCATCAATATCGCAGTTTCAATATGCCTTGGTATTAAGGCTGCAACAAGCCAACCATTTGAAAGGGATAAAGGCGCCCTTCCACAAAGTTACAACGATGCACAATTTACCCCAGGACCCGCCTTCAGTACCAGTCAGTCGGCACTCATGCGGCACGGGAGTTTGAAACGGCACATCTAATGAGGTTCATCTATTTCAGCCCGGAAGATGCCATTTCAACCGTGATGAGGCTTGGGTTCAGGGCAGTTGGGGATATCTGCCCCGGATTTTTGCACGAGAGCAGGCTGAAATGGCGCAGAATGCAGGCAGGCGGCATTAACAACGGGAAACATGTGGCGCGGTAAGTGGAGAATGGCGGCCGTGGTAAGGCCGCAGGAAGGAGTGAATACATGGGGAGAGCTCCCTGGGAATTTGGGAGGAGCGGGAAAGTGGCGCGGGCATACTGACTACACTTCACCTTGGCAAGCAAACGGTGCTAGTTTGTGCCACGAACTCCTTGGACCGCGGAAATGAGGCATCGCAGACTCAAGCCACAGAGAGTCGACCAAACTGACACGGATCGCCGGGTGGAGATGGAGCCTCATGGCTCTGGAACATTCAGACCCAAAGAGCATCCCATCTGTTTGTGATTTCCGGAGATGTCACATTTGTGATGGGCGATTGCCAGGCCAGGGACCAAGTCCCGTCGACTGGCTCAGAAAGGACCCGACGCAGCGATTGACCCGGCCCCGCCATGTATTTGGTATGGCGCGCTCCACGCTTGGTTCGGCGGGCCTGGCAAACTTATCTTGCTCTACTTAGCAGCGCTCGGCTTTCTAGCACTGTCTCGGACGAAAATAGCTGGGATACGATGGTGCGTTCGCTCTGATGGCCCAATTCGGGTGTTCAAACGGATCGAAACAGATGGCTCCGTGCCCAAGGCGGCCTCGAGTCCGAGCAAACGGGAGCTGGGCCATCACAGTTGAGGGTTAGCATCAGACGGGCAGTTCTCTCAAGCGTCCCTGGGGTTCCCTGTGTGCACTGGGGGATACTGAAAGTCGCCGAAGTCCCTCGTTCGCGCAGAGCTCGTTGCAACGCCAGGGACCGCCACTGTCTCGGGTATACGAGATGGTCTGGCCGCTACTGTACGAGTACCGCTGTGAGGAGGTGGGAAGTGATGCTATTTCCGGGTATACTGCAGGTACACCATGGGGTTCGTGCTCGATTCTGTAGGCGAAAGGAAACACACTGCAGTGCCCCTTGCTTGGTGGTGACATGTCAGAGACGGAGGCGGGGAGACAGACGACTGGAATGTGAGTGAGGGGTCAGGATGGGGGGTGATGCCGGTGAGAGAGTGACTGATTATTATCTTTCTGCTATTTTGCCCGGCATAGGCGGATAGCGTGGGTGTGATTAGGCTGGGCGGGCGCTGGTTGCTGTGCCGGCGTGAAGCCTGTGATGGTTCTGCCTCTGGCGTGCATGTTCTTTAAATGAGGTGTTGATTAGGTGATTAAGCTGTATGAGGATCGGCAGCGTTGAGCAACAGCGATCCACGTGCTCGACCACGATGTCTTGTCTCGGCAGTGCGACGTGGAGGGTGAGGATGAAGATGAAGGATGGATCTTGTCAAGGTGGCATGATGGATTTCTTGCTACGGAGAATAATAACCTTTACCCCAGAGTATGAGGATCAGGAAGGAAGGAACGGGAGGGATTCTGTCTGTAGTATAGGATGAGAAGTCATATGGGATTTCGAGTTTGATGGATGGGATGAGGTGAGATGGGTGGTGGTGGAGGTGGTGGAGGATGGAATGTATCCTCGTACATTCCTGCTCGGCGACAATAATACTCACAGTACCTTCGCACCCCTGCCAGCTTGTACAGTACAAATCCTTCGTAGCATTGTTATTCTGGCGGGCGACGAATAGGGGCCTCGATCAAGCAATCCTTTAATATCGCTTACCCGTATTGACAGGGATGGTGACAGGGATGTGCCACGAAGAGAGACCACTTTGAGGCACGCTACGGTAGCTATAGTGGGCTCAATGGCGCGTTGCCATTGGTGTACCTTTCGGCTAAACCATAACGGGGTAAGGTGATTGGTTTGTGGCGGAAATCGGGCGATGGGATTGGTGGCAGTGGAGCCCTGAGGGAGACCCATTTGCGGAGAAGGGAGACACTACGCGTACTAAACGTACTAAACGTACTAAACGTACTAAACGTACTAAACACAGGACTAAGTATACCTTAATAGCACTTACCGCAGAGTACAGAGTAGTATGAAGAAGGTACCGTTTAGGAGATCAACACGTCAGATCCTCATTTCGCTGCTTTTAAGGCATCCCTGTCAGGCCCCCTGTCAGGCCCCTGTCAGTCCCCCACCCCCACCCCCGTCGTCTCCTTCTCTTTATTATTCGCCGATATAGCCGTATGTGAGCGAGTATGGCAGTCTCTTCCAAAGATAAAACTCACGTGATTGGCCAGATGGACAAACATCGTGCATGTACTTTTTATGCGTGGTTGCCGCCGAAGAGAGACATCCATCGCCCATCCACCTTCCCATCGCCGCCTTACGCCCTTTCTCCAGACTGTACTCCGTACACACCCACCGTTGGTCTTCTTTCTCTTCTCCCTTGCTGCAAAAAGCACTCCTCTTCTCTCTTCTCTCTCTTCTCTCTCTTCTCTCTCTTCTCTCTCTTCTCTCTCTTCTCTGTTCTCTCTCCTCCCTTGGCTTGGCGTGGTTGTTTGTATTGCTTGTACTGTACATCCCATTTACTACCGCCAAGTACTCCTCTCTCGTACCTTTTCCCGCCCGTTCCCTTCTTCCCTTCCCCTTCCACTTCTCCTTCCCTTCCCCTTCCCTCCCCCCTCGTCCCCTCCCATCGTCCCTCCCATCTTCCTTTCCCTCCCCATCCCATCCCCCCCCCAACCCCAAAAACCCACCTCCATCCATCCATCCACACCCGCCTTACTACTATCTGCTACCATCCTCCGTATGTATTTCTCATGTACCTCCAACACCCTCCTCCACCCACCTCCACCCACCACGCACACACAATCCACCCTCATACATACGCATACACGCCCACAGCTACCACTAGAACACTCCTACCCACCCGTGCCGTCCTTTCCTCAATGGTACATCACAGGTACTCCCACACCACAGTAACCAACTCGTACACAACCAAGCAATCTCCCTCTCGCGCCTTGGTCTTGGTCTTGGTCTCGCTCGCTCTTCTCCCTCTCTCTCTCTATTGATCGACGCCCCAAACGCCAACGTGCGTGCCTTGTCAATCAATTCCTTTCCCTCCCTCCACCCTACCCTTCCACTTCCACTTCCTCTCTTCTCCTCCTCCTCCTCCTCCTCCTCCTCCCTCTTCACGACTTCACACCTCACCGTCGCTCGCTCTCGCTCTCTCTCTCTCTCTCCATCACCTCCCGCATCGACGAGTTCCATCTCGGTCGCCCTTCAACCTCTCTCCGATACGAGGCCTCAGGAGGTCCGGTGGATAATGGTGCACGCTTCATGACATTAATCCTACGATTGCCAAAACAACTACCTGTCGCATAAACCACCCACCTCGAATCTTCCTCGACGATCTTTATCGTCTGACACTCCTTTGGAAAAACCCCGGTCCCATTCGTTGACCTTATCAAGTGAGTCGAATACTTCTCTCGTCGCTGTGCTTAAATGAGGCATCGTGGACGGGCCAACAGAACAGTCCGAAGCATATCTCCGCGCGGTCGGGAAACATCGTGAAACTGTTGTTGCGATCCCCTGCCAACCTCATTTGAGCCCTTACATGATTGGTGCTTGTGTGGATAGTTACTTACGACGCATCGATCCAGATACACTCACTACTGACATTTATTGTCATCTACACTCGTTTCAATCGATTTATTTTCAGCTGTCCGTCACCACCAGCGCATCTCGAATTGTCGTCTCCGTGCTGACCGTCCGTCTAGTTACAGCGCTCAATTTTCGACATATTCCCCTCGCAGTCTTCTAGCCATTTGAAAATCGTTTACGCATTCGATCGATATATAGACCGCCATCATGCACGCCCGAACAATCGTTGTGGCCGCTGTGGCCCTGCTCTCGTCGAACGTCATCGCACAGGACAGACCCAAGTTCTACTTCCCGCGACAGGTCAAGCGTGAGATTTCCAACACCACGTCCAACTCCATCGAAGACTCCTCGAGCTCCTCCACAAAGCGCGACGTCCTTGGCGACCTCCTCGGCGTTTTGACTGGAGGCTCAGCACCCGCGACCGGGGCGCCCGTCGCATCCGTCGCGCCCCCGACCTCCGTCGAGGGAGTTGCACCTGGCGTTGTCAAGACTGTCATCATCTCCAACACGGTCGTTGTCAACAATGGTGTGACGACGACCCTGCCCCAGGCTCCTGCGTCGAGTGCCGCCGCCACTACGGCTTCCGGCGTCTCGTCTGTGAAGCCACCGTTGATTGTCCTCCCCACCCTTTCCCTGGGCCTCTCTTCGATCTTGGACCCTATTCTCTCGCCTTCGTCCGCCACTGATGGTATTACCGCCCCCAGCGGAGTCTTGGGCTCCGGCGGTGTCCTCGCCCCTGAGCCAACGGCATCAAATACCTCGGGAGTGTCAGCCTCTGGCACAGGAACAGGAGCTTCCTCTTCGACTGGCACCGACGCTGATTACCAGACCCTGACCCCGTCCAGCTCTTCCGACGGCGGCCTCCTTTCGTCCCTCCTCGGTGGACTTAACCCCGACCCCACGGGCACTGGCACCGGAACTGGTGCCACGACGACCTTCGCGCCAAGCACTTCCTCGGAAACCCCGACAGCATCGTCGACCGGTCTGGAGAGCATGATTTCTAGCATCATCTCCTCCTCAGGAACCGCCGCCGGAACTGGAGTTCCAGTCACCGTATTCCCAACAGGATCAGGAACCAACTCCACGACCATTCGCGTTCCACCTGCCCCGACGGGCGGCGACACCACATCGCACCGAAACAATGGCACAGCTATTGTGCTCCCACCTACGACCACGCAGAAGCCTACTTCGCTGACGGATATCCCGACGACCACCCCGACCGCCCCGGCCACCACTGCTACTACTGAGGATGTTCCAACTACATCTGACTGGGTTGGATCCTCCATCCTGATCCAGACGACTCAGACTGGCCCAAAGGCAACCACCACCGCGGCCATTCCCAGCGGAATCCCAAGTTCCTTGCCTCAGGTAGTCGCGCCTCTTACCGGCGTGCCAACCGCAAAGGTGGGATACACTCTGATCCAAGTCGGATTCACGTACGCGCTGAACTACGAATTCGTCGTTGCCAATTCCATGTCTTCTGCCCAGATCTTCACATACCTTCCCAAGGGTATCGCGTACGGACTGGAGATTATGGCGTCGGATGTCATCATGCACAGCCTGCAGCCTTACGACACTTCCAGGAGCCTCGGATATATCACCACGCTTGCTCTTGCATACATCCCTACCAAGGTGGTGTCCAACCTCGACATCATGATCCACGTCCCCGTGTCTCGCCTCTACAAGAACCCGTCCGAGCCTGTTGCCGTTATCATGAGCAGCATCAACCCTTCCATTCCCATCACCGTCGGCTCTGGCCTCGATGGATCCAACCCTTCAGTCCCTGCTGGTGGTGCTGGATCGTCTCCCACCGGGAGCGGTAAGGATAGTGGCAGCGGAAATGGTGGAATCTTCGACACCAACGTGAACAACCAGACACCGGGCGCCAAGGGCATGACTGCCGGAATCGCAACTGGTGCCGTCGCCGCAGCTGCTGCGTACGGTGCGGCCATGTTCTTCATTGCCCGCCGCTACAAGAGACGCAAGCTTTCCCACCGCCGCACGAGGTCCCTCATGAACCCCGGCGAGATGATGGAAGCTACCGGTGGCAGCCCGGCCCTCCCCGGTGGTGCCTACATGTCTGGCGGACGTCAATCGACTGGTTCTGGCGAGTCCAGCTCCGATGGATCAGGTGACAGACACAGCAGAGGCAGCGGAAGAAGCGCCGGAAACTCTGCCAGGACCGCCCAAATCTCCGGACCAATGATGGCAGAGAACTCCCTGGGCTGGAACTGAACATAATTCCGACAACCATTTCCACCAAATCTCATGCCGCGACATACGATACCCATCTGAGCGCTTGATCTTGAGCCCTTGTAACATACTACATGACAGCTGATCGTCACACCGGCATCCTTTTCCTTCGTCGTCACAGTGGGCGGTTGGTACCCGCCATTATTCTCTCCCGCATCGCCAAAGTTCTCTCGCCATCCTTCTTCGGGCGAGGGAAACGATGAGGGATTTTTGTACCTTGCGGAGTTTGAAGAGGTAGAATTGAGACCGGGTAGAAGAGGGGGTCAGGGCCGACGGGCTGCCAATTACATATTTTGCCCCGTCGTGCCCTGTCCCACGAGGAATGAAAAACTATCTTTCAATTGTCCAGCCGTACCTCTGTCGTCGACCGAACCCTTGAAGAAACAGGCCGTAGTAATTTAAGAATAGTTTCCTTCTACCTAAATTTAAGACTTGTATGTACATGAAGTTACAACTCCTCACGACTATCTTTGTGATATATATATGCAAGTGTGATTAAACTGGATCCAATGTTTTTCATCTAGTGTGTATTTAATCTGAGACCCATTGATGGGCGCGTATTTTTGTGGCTTGTGGTGCTGATCGTTTGTTTCGAGGGGCAAGGCGTTGCTAGGCCAACCAGGCAACGTTTACCGATGTTGGAGCTTGGTTTATCAACGCCGGACCGCGGGAACCATCAGGACACTAACTACACCCATTGATATTACAACTTCATATCAAAAGTATACATTCTCTTTGAGAATTCTGGGTTTGATCTACTGTTGAGTAGCATTACATTTCACCACCATCCAAGAAGACCACCATCATTCGCATTGTTTGCGCTGAACGCATGTGGGCTTCATAAACACAACATTCCCTCTGACGAGGCACTCCGCATATCCGCCGCTACAATAAATCACAAAGCACAATGTATCGCCCAAATACACCTCCAAACTTTGATCCTCCATCATACGGCGATGATGACAGATCAACGCCAACACACATGTCGAACGATGCATCCGCCATCCGCCTGTTGACATCAATGGACGACTCCAACTCCTCGAACGCGCGCATGTATGTACAGGATCCTAACTTACTACCCCGTCCTCTCGCGGTGCACAAGAAGTCTGTGCAGTTCTCCACGCCAGAACACATTTCTGCCCTCCGTGGCGAAGAAGAAGCTATCTCGAGCGGCAAGTTGCCAGCTGCGGTGACCAAGCAAGCGCCGCCGAAGCTACCCCAAGAAGATCACTTCGTGAACCTCCTCCCCAGACTCCCCGATGGACCCTCGCGCAGGAAGTCGTTGCGGAGTCAAGTCAAAGCCCACTTGGCTGCTAACGGTGAGAAGAAGAATGAAAGCTTACCTGTCTATAGTCCCAACACACCTCGCAGATCATACCAGCCTACCGTCATGTCGACGAGTTCGCGCTCCAATTCCATCGTTGATGGCGCGCCAATATTACCACCGGAGAGCTCATACGACCCATACACCGGCAGACAGTCGCCGACGCGGTCGTGGACCCCATCCCAAACAGCGTCTGAGAGAGGTAGGCCACCGTCGATAGCTCAATATGAGCCGGCGGATGTGAATGGCTCTCCAAGACCCGGAACACCTTCGTCGAGATATGGCGGCAGCCCGAGGAGGCCACTCCCACCCGCACCGCTCTTCTCTGGACCAGGTGCTGGTGCGCGGAGCTCCACGTTCGCAGACGACGCGACAGTTTCGATCGCGTTAGAAACAGAAGGAGACGATGTTTTTGCCCCGCAGAGCACTCTCGGGGCTGATCATGTCCGATCCCAGTCTCGCGAGTCCTACACGACAGAGTCGACGTTCACCGAGGAGTACGATAATGAGAAGTCCGACTTTGAGCACCACGGACCTGCGCCGGATGGGCGGCAGGAGCGTAGAGGTGCTCGACATGCACAGATGGCCAAGAAGGAGGTCCGCCTCATCAATGGCGAGCTTATCCTCGAGTGCAAGATCCCCACCATCTTGTACAGTTTCCTCCCCCGCCGCGATGAGATTGAGTTCACGCACATGAGGTACACAGCCGTGACTTGCGACCCCGATGACTTCGTGTCCAAGGGCTACAAGCTGCGCCAGAACATCGGCTCGACGGCTAGGGAAACAGAGCTCTTCATCTGTGTCACCATGTACAACGAGGACGAGATCAACTTCACGCGCACCATGCACGCCGTGATGAAGAACATTGCCCATTTCTGCTCCCGCTCCAAGTCGCGCACGTGGGGCGAGAATGGGTGGCAGAAGATTGTCGTGTGTATCGTCTCGGATGGCCGGCAGAAGATCCACCCGCGTACGCTTGATGCACTCGCGGCGATGGGTGTGTACCAGGACGGCATTGCCAAGAACCTTGTCAACCAGAAGGAGGTGCAGGCTCACGTGTACGAGTATACCACTCAAGTCTCGCTGGACTCGGACCTGAAGTTCAAGGGTGCCGAGAAGGGAATCGTGCCGGTGCAGATGCTTTTCTGTCTCAAGGAGAAGAACGCCAAGAAGCTGAACTCTCATCGCTGGTTCTTCAATGCCTTTGGTCGCGCGCTGACGCCGAATATCTGCATCTTGCTTGATGTGGGTACGAAGCCGACGGGGAACTCGCTGTACCATCTCTGGAAGGCCTTTGACACCGACTCGAACGTGGCAGGTGCTTGTGGCGAGATCGTGGCGATGAAGGGGAAGGGCTGGCTCGGGTTGTTGAACCCGCTGGTTGCGTCGCAGAATTTTGAGTACAAGATGTCGAATATCTTGGATAAGCCGCTCGAGTCGGTGTTTGGATACATTACTGTCTTGCCTGGTGCTCTTAGTGCCTACCGTTACCACGCTCTGCAGAACGACCATACTGGCCATGGCCCGCTGAGTCAGTACTTCAAGGGAGAGACTCTGCACGGCCAGAATGCCGATGTCTTTACAGCCAATATGTATCTTGCCGAAGATCGTATTCTGTGCTGGGAGCTTGTGGCGAAACGAGATGAGAGATGGGTGTTGAAGTATGTGAAGAACTGCAAGGGAGAGACTGATGTGCCTGGTAAGTTTTATCTATCCCTCCCGCCGAACATTTGGCTAATAAATCCTCAGACACCGTCCCCGAGTTTGTCTCGCAGCGTCGTCGTTGGCTCAATGGAGCTTTCTTCGCCGCCGTCTACTCTCTGGTACATTTCAGGCAGATCTGGAACACAGATCACACCATTGCCCGCAAAATCCTTCTCCATATTGAATTCGTGTACCAGCTTCTCAGTCTGCTCTTCACGTTCTTCTCCCTGGCAAACTTCTACCTCACCTTCTACTTTGTTGCTGGCTCGCTCGCGGATCCCAAGATCGATCCGTTTGGCCACAACATTGGGAAGTACATCTTCTACATCCTGAAATATGTCTGCGTGCTTCTCATCTGCACACAATTCATCCTTTCCATGGGCAACCGGCCGCAGGGCGCGAAGAAGTTGTATCTTTCCAGTATGGTCATCTACGCAATCATCATGGTATACACGACTTTTGCGACGATCTATATCGTTGTAAGGCAGTTTACCAGCAATACCATAACTCTTGGGAACAACATCTTCACCAACGTCGCCGTGTCCATCGCCTCGACGCTCGGGCTGTACTTCTTCTCCTCCTTCCTGTACCTCGACCCGTGGCACATGTTCACCTCTGCCGCGCAGTACTTCGCCCTCTTGCCTAGCTACATCTGCACACTGCAAATCTACGCCTTCTGCAACACCCACGACATCTCCTGGGGAACCAAGGGTGACAACACCGTTCGCACCGATCTCGGCACGGCCGTCTCCAAACACAAGGGCTCCACTGTCGAACTCGACATGCCCAGCGAGCAGCTCGACATCGACTCCGGCTACGACGAGGCCCTGCGCAACCTCCGCGATCGCATCGAGGTTCCCGAGGTCGGCCCCTCGGAGGAGACCGCACAAGAGGACTACTACCGCGCCGTGCGCACGTACATGGTCGTCTCGTGGATGGTGGCCAACGCCATCCTGGCCATGGCTGTGTCGGAGGCGTACCAGGGCAAGAACATCGGGAGCAACTCGTACCTCAAGTTCCTGCTCTGGTCTGTGGCGGCGATCGCGCTGTTCCGCGCGGTGGGCAGCACGACGTTCCGTATCATTGAGCTGGTGGGTATGCTTATTGACGGGAAGGCGAAGTGGGAGAGCGGGAGCTATCGGTGGGGCGGTAGCTCGGTGGGGGGGAGCACGGTGCTTAGTTCGAAGGCTAGGGGGGGGGGGTTCTGGTCGAAGTTTGGGTTTGGGAGCGTTAAGGATAAGATTAGTGATATCTCGAGTAGTATCGGGAGTAGTGTTTCGAGGAAGTGAGCGGATAGGGTTTGGTGGGGGGGGGTTAATTGGCGATTTGATGGGGTGGGTGTGGAATTTACGGATGGATGGACAGGGACAGGGGATATTGGATGGGTTTATGATCTGGGATATGTCTGGCTTTGGGGTTGGCGTTGGGGATTTGTGTATTATGGTGTAGACTGCCTTGTTATATCTGGTTATGAGATGGGGATTGGGAACGAATGAAAGTTTTCGTTACACGATAAACGTCTTTTTGAACACGTACATTCTCCCCTTGCCAGCCCTAAAGCTGTAACTTACCAATGGCCGACTTTCAATTGCTACCTGTCAGCTTACGCCAGTTATAACTTCAGAAGCCAGCACAGGTTTGTTTTGAGGGAGCTTGGCAATTGCTATTATTAACCAAGGCGAGTCAAAGTGTGGGGTACCGCGCGTGCGATTACAAATTCAGATCTACCCGCTCGTATCTTTGCCCTATGGCGGGGTAGAAGGAGCGGCGCTGCTTTGTCAGGAACGGAGGTATTGACCGATCCAACTTCGTGAAACCCGGCGGTGCGGAGGAAATGCAAAACTCAAGCGGTGACGGAGTTGGTTGGAGTTGGCTGCTATGGTCAGCGCTAGCGGTGTGCTAAAGATCTATATTATGGACAGATGTCCGCCCCGATATGAAGCTTCCTCAAGCCACGAGAATAACTACTAGTAAATTGAACTTTCTGTAACGACATCAGCTCACCAATTTTCACCATGGCTTCTCTCTACGACCAGTCCATACCGGTGCTAATCAAGTTCTTGAACAATCTCTCTGCAATCCTCGACAAGTCCGTCGCCTATGCCGATGAGAAGGGCATTTCCCACGAGGAGCTCCTCACCACTCGCCTGAGAGATGACATGAGGCCGTAAGTCTAGCTGTCATCCTGTTTCATAAATTGCTATGCTGCGCCTGGATTGTGTCTAACCATACAACTCCAAATAGCCTTCCCTTCCAGGTCCAGTCCGTGTCCAACGCCTCTAAATTTCTCTGTGTCCGTGTCTTCGGCATGGAGAACATTGTCCTAGAGGACAACGAGACAACCTTCCCCGAGCTCCGCACCCGAATTGCTAAGACGATCGAGATCCTCCAATCGGTGGACGCAACCAAGATTGATGTGAAGGCTACCTCGGAGCCTATCGTCATGGAGACGAAGATGGGCGACTTCAGGTTTGAGAACGGGCAGACGTATCTCAGTGAATATGTCATCCCGAACTTCCATTTCCATTTGTCGACGGCGTACTGCATCTTGAGGCACTTGGGTGTGCCAGTCGGTGCTATGGATTATCTTAGCGGTGTTTTCCACAAGGTTTAGATGTTCAACTTTAGGTTGGGAAAATGCATATCATGTATGATCTCATGAATGTGGCTGTTGAGAATCAAAAGAATTAAACTATTGTTGTCCTCCACTATGAAAGGCCGTAATTGCTTGCTAGTTATCTACCTTAGATTCATTAGTTTTGATTTGGCTGATATCATATTCAGTAAATTGCCCGCTAGAAAAGGTCATGGCATCTAAATAGAGATTTAGGCCTCATATTTTTCTGGATACATGCCCATGTCGTCTTCGCACGCCATATTGGCTAAGGATTAAGCTTATAAAATTACAGATTTAGAACAAAAGTAAGTAATAAAACCCTTATTAAGCACCTGCACACCTCAATCCTGTTTTCCCACGGGTAATTCTACTCGTAGACCTTAATTTCCGATATATAGTTGCGAAAATGTAGTATGCTAACTTGGCGCCATCATCATTGTGGTCCCAACGTCTCGGTCCTTATAGTTACAAGAAAACAGCGCTGTATTCCTAGTCTAATTAATCTCTACCCATTTCATTTCCCATATTGCCAAATATCTAATTAAAACTGAGACCCATCGACCGTAGTGAGCAACCTCTCAACAAACAGCGTCTTCCGAAGGTATACTACTACAAAACTTGGAATTCTAAACCATCCGAAATGGCCGGTTCCCGATGTCTTCCCAATCTGAAAGCCCATGAATTCTACACAAAATTAGCTGAAGCTCTGATTTGACACTCAATTGACGTACTGCTTGTGAATGGTTGGTACGGAGGCGGTATCTTGGCATCGCTGAGGATGGATGAAATGGCCCTAGCCACATAGGTTGATTGCCTGTCACAGGATAGAAACTGCGAGTATTCCGTATCACAGACATCGCCGATGGCCCACACCGACGACCCGGCATTCTTAACCTTGAGATACTCATCGACCACAACGTATCCCTGGGTATTGAGAAATTTCTCTGGGACGTATGAGGTGTTCGGGACCAAACCAAATGTTGGAATGGCTAAATCTGTGAATAGTCTCTCTCCGCTCGAGAGGACGAGTTCTTGCCGACCATCTGGCTTTTGGATCGAGCTCGTCATTTTCGTTTGTAGCCTAATGTCGACGTTCAACTTCTCGAGCGAGTTCGTAGATAGCTTCGATACACTTGCTGGGCTGCCTTCGAGAACCGTTGGCCCACTTCCGAGCTGTGATTGCTTGTTAGCAGGGGACAATTCCTTCAGATTCTCAACTCAACTCTTACCAGAATAATCTTCTTCGTTTGTCCGTACTCGAATCCCAGTTCACCAGCAACCTCAACACCTGTCACACCAGCACCACAAACAACAATTGTCTTCGCCTTTGCTACCTTTGCTTGGAAGCCATGTAGTGCGTCCTTCGTAGCCTGTGTCGACCCCACCCCTTTAAATGGCATGCCTTCCTTGTCATTGGTTCCGGTAGCAAGAATGAGAAGGTCGTAGTCGAGAATTATATCATTGGAAACCCTCACTATTTTGGCGTCGACGTCGAGCGATTCGGCATACCCAACAACAAATTCGAATTGACCAGCGGAATATTGGTCGAAGCCAGCACTGATCAGTTGGAAAAGCTTCTCATCTTCGATCTGTCCTGGGATTATGCCTCGAGGCGATGCTATATTCCAGTATAAATGTGTATTCGGAGAAACGAGAGTAATCTTGAAAGGGGTACTGTTTGTAGCCTGCTTCAAGATCCGGTGAGTTGTGCTGACTCCAGCATAGGAGCCACCGAGGATGACGATATTCTTCATGATGATTAGAGAATTTTTTGGTACGAGTAACTGACGAAAAAGATGGGTGAGACTGCAGCTTTGAAGTTTTCGCAGTGGGACGGATCATATATAGCATTTCGAAGTAAGTGTGCCTTGGTAAGGCGACCATATTTTAAGTACAGAATCATGCTTATGAAGCGGCAACGCAAGCTTGTCTCCTTCTATTGCACCATGCGGGCTGCCACCACGGATTTATCGGGAGTTATCTTGACTTCCGAAGTATTTAGTCGTTTTGCTAATGTGTGAGTTTTCATGCCGCCTAGAACATGATAAACACTCAAAGAATGGATATACCAGGGTCGACGGAGGCTTAGCGCGGCGGAGCAACCAACCAGACGCGACACCGCAGTTGCATCCAATCACAGGGACTAGCGCCGAACCCATCTTCCGCGCCCAACAGCCAACCAGAAGCAGAACCGCAGCGCGCAACAATGGCCAAGCATGTTTCTTTCAACGTCCTTCGAATTCAATTTTAAATCGCGTTTTTTGGGGAGTCAGCCTCAGATTGGAGACGGGTCCTAAACACAGGCTAGTCTTGGTTCGGTGCCCCGATGGCGAATCATGGCGTAAACCGCCCGTTCAACCAATCGAAGTGAGTTCCGCAGAGGGCTGCGTTCAAAGTTCCTATAGCTTGCTCCTTGGGAAGTATGAAGATTTCTTTGTAATTGAAAGAAGTCTCCTTGAAATCATTGGTAATTGTACACCTATGTTCTATTCATCGTTTCTACCCCTCGGAAGCGGGTTCTCCTCCGCAATGGCGAGATTTTTTTTTTTTGGCTTTGAACACCCATTAAATAAGTAGGATATCATGAAGAGGCTCGAGGCTACTCTCCCACAGGAAGCTCGAGTCAGCCCTCCTCTTATTCCAGACATCTTCTAGAGCTGGTAGGATCCTCGTCCGTTGTTTAAGTGAGGTATTGAGTAGGGGTGGAGATGAAAAGACGTCCCTGAAGAACTGCTTGTCTCCCTGCCTCGCCACCGACCCAATAACATACAACGGAGCGACCACGGCTGGTAGAAGATGCGTGGGAACCTCCGTTTGAAGCATTATCATGGCCCTGAAAATGATTGCGTCTAATGCTCCAAGCTGTTGGAAGCCATGGGTAATCAAGTGAAGGTAAACCAACGCCATGCTTGCAAACAGAGGCGTAATGAGCGCGGGCGGATTGCATAATGCGACAGAATCGGGCCCAGAGGCATCTAAGCCGCTCTGTATCTCTATGTTGATATCGATGATAGTCTGCTTAAACCCCACACAATTGAAGTGTCCCTGTCGCAACGCTTGAAGCTTATCTGCGTGCAGCGCGGCAATACGGCCGATTTGAAGCATGACCCAGTTCTTGCAACCCATAATGTCTTCAAGTTGGGTCTGAGAATCAGTAGCCATAATGGTAGAATGATACAGTAGTAAATGTGGCGTAGTTGTTGCTGTGATGCACGAGATGATGTCAAGCCAGATCAGCGTCCCACTTATAAACTTAGAGTGTGCTGCTTCGTTGGAAACAAGAGCTTCGCGTTCGAGAAGTGGAAGGTCATTAAATGCCGCCCTTGATTCGCTGGATAGATCAAGTGATGCCGAATCATTCATGTTATACCGCTGATACATATTCATTGCTGCACGCAGATGAGCCTGCCATGCATTGCCGTAGTTGGTAAAAAGCTGGAAATGTTAGGGAAGAAAATGATGTATGGACGAGATAATACCTCCAAGAATGAGAGCTGAATGATTGTCGTCATGATACTCAGCTCTCCGTTTGAACAGACCGTATGAGTAAACGTATTAAGTGATTTTATACAAGTTTCGAGGTGCTTTTCCTGCTGGACCAGCGTAGCGATTTGGCATGGTTGACTGAGCACTGGAGAGGCGGCTGTCCGGCGATGGTATGCACTCAGAGCCAGGGCTGCGTGATAGAGCGATTTTGTTTGAAGAAGAGCAAATAGGAGCCACCCACGCCCTCCTCCTTGGATCCCAGATTTGTACACCGGGTACTGCAGTGGGAATACATGATCCAGGAAGTGCATTAAGAGGGCAGTCTCGTCTGCTGAGGAGGCGGCATCGGGTCTCTAATTAAAGTTATTTTTAGAGTCCTAGGACTGGAAAGAATGGACTTACATCTTGACTTGGAGCAGGGGACGACGAACTCT
Organism: Pseudogymnoascus sp. 05NY08; assembly: GCA_001662605.1. Lineage (NCBI taxonomy): Eukaryota > Fungi > Ascomycota > Leotiomycetes > Thelebolales > Thelebolaceae > Pseudogymnoascus > Pseudogymnoascus sp. 05NY08. The sequence goes on from KV458889.1 coordinate 42,082, forward strand.
CTGATAAACTAGTTGACTTGGGTGCTATCTTGGCTGGATCACGCTGTTTTATAGATTGGGCTGTTTTGCGTCTTGACGTTTGCTTTACAACCTCTTTGATGCCATTCGCCACTGCCCTCTCAGCGTCGCCGCCATCCATCCAGTCGGGTTTTGATCCATAGCCATGACATGTGATGGATAGGGATTCACAGGTCGAGCACTGAGGGTGGCCCTCGTCGCATTTCTTCTTGCGCAACCGGCAGGTCCAGCAGCCCTGCTTGCTCCACAATGGGGGGCCCATTCTCGGAATAGCAGTTTTCACAAGTTTATATTATATAGAAGTAGTAATTATATAGATAGAGGTAGTATTCTGCGTGCAGCGGGTGCAATTTGTTGAGTGCTGACGAATGCCTTAAACGCGGCCGGATTGTACGGCGGTACTTGCAGGTATGTACCATAATGATGATGTGCAATAAAAGCTTAAGTTTGAAGGGAGAGAGCGCGCGCGATTGCGACCGGAACCGGGGATCGGATTCTAACAGACAGTGGTCCGATTGATCAACCGCTCCAGTCGCACAACGATAATAACTTACAGTATGTGTGTCCATGGTCCATGGTCCATGGCCAATACAGAGTCAGGTAATCTAGCATTAGGGCATGTGCTGGACAGTGCCCAGACATCCCATTGAGACCCTGAGGACAGTGATCATCTTGGCGGTGTCACAACAAGGCCCGACTCCCACCATCCCCGAATTAGGGAATTATAGTTGTTGATTATGGTGGGGTAGCGGAAGTAATCTCTCTACCAACCCCGACATTAAGCTTCATTAGGAGTAAAATGTACGGAATAGGAGGTAAGGATGAAGATGTGTGGAGATGTGGAGATGACGGACGACCGAGGCCAAGCATGTGAGCTCCCCACGATGATCGACATATAAAAGACAAAAAGGCAGGATTAGCAAAATGCGGAGTTATTTCAGCTTCTACGGTTTCCCCAACAAGCTACAACAACTGAAGTCATGAAGCTCTGCCGTATTTCGTGCCTAATAGCCTCAACGGTCGTCGCAGCGTACGTTCTTCCCCCGCTTTACCTTTATCCGCTTATAATTGACTCTGAAAAGGCGTGCGGCGACCTATGAGTACATCGTCGTCGGCAGCGGCGCCGGTGGAGGCGTTTTGGCTGCCCGTCTTGCGCTCGCTGGGCGCAGTGTTCTTCTGATTGAGGCTGGCGATGACCAAGGTACCAACGACAACTACACCATCCCCGCTTTCAATGCCAAGTCTACTGAAGACCCCTCCATGGCCTGGGATTTCTTCGTTAGACATTACGAAGACAATACTCGCCAAGCAAAGGACTTCAAGGTCACCTACACGACGCCCGATGGCAATGAGTACACTGGCTTGGAACCCCCGGCCGGCGCCGCCATCAAGGGCGTCCTCTACCCCCGCTCTGCAACACTCGGAGGTTGCACCGCTCACAATGCCATGGTGGCCATCTACCCCCACCAGGACGATTTCCAGTACCTTGCTAGCCTCACTGGAGACGGTTCGTGGACTCCACAGAACATGCGCAAGTATTTTGTTAAACTGGAAAAAGCGGCGTACCTACAAGGCCTTCTCAGCCCAAGCCACGGGCACAGTGGTTGGTTGGGCGTCGACCTAACCCCCGTAACTCTCGCGCTTCAAGACCTCAAGCTCCTAAGCATGATCCAAGGCGCAATTACAGCCCTCGGAGGCCTAACCGAGAGCGTTCTCAATCTCGCAACCTTCCTGGCTGGCGATGCGAATGCTGACTCCCCACTCCGAGACAGCACTCAAGCCCTCTACCAGATCCCTACCGCCTCGAAAGATGGTGCACGGAGCGGTGTTCGTGATTTCATACTCTCGGTGAACAACGCGGTCAACAAGGATGGGTCGAAAAAGTACAAGCTTGAAATTCGCACCCACTGCCTTGCAACGAAGGTCAACTTCGACACCTCTAACCCACCCAAAGCTACGGGTGTCTCCTTTCTCGACGGACAGAGCCTCTACCGTGCCGATCCCAGGTCTGGCAAGGCATCTGCTGGAACAGCAGGCTCTGCAACCGCATCTCGCGAGGTCATCATTTCGGGCGGGACATACAACTCGCCGCAACTGCTCAAACTCAGTGGCATTGGACCTGCAGCTGAGCTCAAAAAATTCGGCATCCCTGTGGTGAAGGATCTCCCGGGCGTTGGAGCCAATCTTCAAGACCACTACGAAGTGGCAGTCCAAGGAACGACTCCCACAAACTTTAACGTCCTTAAAGGCTGTACCTTTGGCACCACCGATGAAAACGATCCATGTCTCAAGAAATGGCACAATGGGAAGATTGCGCTCACCAGGGGGACATATGTCTCTAACGGCTTCGTCGCCGCCATGTTTATCAAGAGTAGCCAATCGCCCGACGGTAATTATGATGAGTTGGCCTTCGGCGGGCCCCTTAACTTCCGTGGCTACTATCCTGGATACGCGGTCGATGCTACGTCCGCAAAAAACTTTTGGACCTGGGCTCTCCTGAAGGCGCATCCACGTAACACAGCTGGGACTGTGAAGCTGGCGTCAGCCGACCCCCGAGACCCCCCCAAGATCTCTTTCAACTATGTAAGCATTTGAATCTCATTCACATACCGCTGCTAATATCATCCTTGATAGTTCGACGCAGGTTCTGGTGACTATGCAGCCGATCTTGAGACAATCACCGAGTCGATCCGGATCGCGCGCTGGGCACTCGGAAACCAGACTGTGCCAGTGACTGAGATCCTACCTGGACCTTCAGTGAAGTCCACTGAACAGATCCAAGACTACATCAAGAACACGGCCTGGGGACATCACGCCTCGTGTACGTGTGCGATCGGCGCAGACGGCGACCCCATGGCCGTGTTGGATTCAAACTTCCGCGTCCGGGGCGTGTCAGGTCTCCGCGTCGTCGACGCCTCGGTCTATCCGAGGATCCCAGGCACATTCACTTTGTTGTCAACATACATTGTTGGTGAGAAGGCGGCCGATATAATCTTGAGCGGTTTGTAGTAAAACAGAAGTGGTTTGTAGAGCACTGTTAGGCGCAGAGAGCGCCCCGGAGATAGACATATAGGGCCCCGGAGATGTGAATATCTTGGCTAGCTTTAATATTAGCGAACAACGAAGTAGTCGACGTACTCGCAGCTAATTGAATATGATTGACGGGAAAATACAGCTGCGGTGCTGTTTTATTTCTCCGCCAATAATGATTATTACTGTTGCCGATCAAGCTGGTCAGTATGGAGTGTACTGTAACTTGACGTTACTTTGAAGTTGTAGAATGTGAGCTGGCGTTTTAGTAGCAACCTCACTGGTTGGACCCCGCAATTTACTAGAAAGGTCTAAACTTCCCTACGTCAACTTCCCCGCACCCGGTGGAGTAGCTGTTGCTTCCTTAGCAAGGATTAATTCATAGTAGCTGAGATTTCTAAGTGTTTACAAGGGATTTATCAGCCAAAACAGAACAGCACCCTCATTTTGGTGCCGTAAATGCATAGCACCCTGGTAACACTCTGACACCACCCTCACGATACCCTGCATATTTCCAAGGATTATATATCTGATCAGAGCATACCCGGCTTGCCTAAATGTACTTGGCGGAGGCTTGAGACGCTTGATTCAACCTCTCATAGTACTGTACATCAGTGGTACTTTTAATACTTTGAATTGTGACAGAAGAGTAGAGTATCATCGGTCAAAAGTCTGTGGATGCCTCTCCGCAGTTTCGGCAGTCGCAACGGACGTCCACTCGCAACCCCCGACTGATTGATCGTCTCGCCAGAAGGCGACCTGCAGCTGAAATGCAGCTGAGCGTCAAGATGCTCTAGCTCGACGTGCGGGGGATGCAGCGCCAACCAAATGCGTCCTATTTGACCCCCATCACATGAGACGATCGGGTAGGAACACCCGCGAGGTTGGGGTTGCCCTCTGCCGCCTCCGTAACGCTGCTTACTCCCTAGGCTCGCCAATAATATGGCGATTCCAGCTGTGTGGATTGCTGGCGTGGCGCTGGAGCTCCTGTCTGATGTCCCAGCCTTTGTTTTCCCAGCACGGGACCGGCTGCAGATGGTGTCTCTCCCTGTCGATTTGGCGCTGTTCTATTTGGGAGAGAGGTTGCATCTGGATTGCATCTGGATTGGGCAGATGTACAACACGGAGTACTGTCGCCCCAGGACGATATGCCAGCCGAGACGGCAGACGGAATTAGACACGGAGAGAAAGACCGATGGGTGATAAGGGAAGCCAGTGCAGTAGGTTGGTTTTGGAGCAGCAGACCAATGAGACTAGTAGAGTCCAGCTAAAACAGCCGTCAGTTGGGGGAATGTTGGAAAGTTGGAAGTGCGGAAAGAGCAGCATGCCTCTATCTCTATAAGTTATAATATGTCTGTGACTTTCCCCAACTTATCCCTTCGTCCATTAGACTTGGGAAATTCTCTCCTCCTTCTTCCCTAATATCTCGTCACTTTATTGATTCGTGCCTCGCTGTCACCACGATGGGGATTCTCCAGCTGATTATCCGCAACGATGCGATGAAAACAGATCCGCATGAGATCTATGGATGGAGAGTATTTGCTGTTGCTTGTTCCGTGAGTTTTCCCGACAGATTATACAGACAAATAAATAATAATCTAATGATGTTCATACTACAGGCCAGCTTCGGTGCCCTGCTGTTTGGCATGGACTCAGGCACCATCGGCGGCGTTCTCACAATGCCCTCCTTCAAAACGTAAGATGAGAGGCGATTTTATCTGGGCAAGCTATCATGAATGCTAACATCTTTGAAACAGAAAGTACGGCATTGAGAATCTCGACAAGGGGGCAAGCGCCAATCTGAGCTCCAATATCGTTTCTACACTACAAGCTGGCTGCTTCGCGGGATCTCTTATTGGATCCTATGTAGCCGATAGAATTGGTCGAAAGCCTGGGCAACTCCTGTGCGCAATCATTGCATTAATTGGATGTATACTTCAGGCTGCTTCTGCTGGGCACCTTGTTGCCCTTTACTTCGGCCGGTTTATTGCTGGCTTGGGGACTGGGGGAGCTTCGATGATGGCGCCAGTTTATATCTCCGAGAACTCACCGCGTGCCATTCGAGGCGCTGTAACAGGGCTCTATCAACTATTTATTGTCGTCGGCATCATGTTAAGTTATTGGATCAACGTAAGACCCACCACCATATATAGAAATACAGGAAGAATTAACGTTTTATCTAGTACGGCTGCCTCGTTCATCTCAAGGGCGATGCCCAATGGGGTGTTGCTCTCGGAATGCAATCAATTCCCCCATTCCTTCTATTCTTCACCATGATCTTCTGCAACGAGTCACCCCGGTGGCTCGCAAAGCAAGACCAATGGGAGAAAGCCAAGGACACTCTCCAGACGCTCCGACAGCTCCCAATGGAACATCCGTACCTGCAGGAAGAATTCAACGACATGGCCGCGCAACTCGAGCATGAACGCCTGCTAGTCGGCGGCGAAACGTTCTGGAGCCTCCAAAGGGAAATGTGGACTATTCCCGGAAACCGAAAGCGCGTCCTCATCAGTATCGGCCTCATGATTTGCCAGCAAATGACGGGCACGAACGCGATTAACTACTATGCCCCGCAAATATTTGAAAACGTCGGTATCACCGGTAACCAGAATGGCCTGCTGGCCACTGGTGTCTACGGTATCATCAAGGTCCTCGGTGTCGTCTTTTTCCTCCTCTTCATGGCGGATTCACTTGGTCGCCGAAAATCCCTGCTGTACACGTCGGTGATCATGGTCGTCTGGATGTTCTACATCGGCTTCTACGTCCGCTTTGACCCGCCCGAGGCAGGAAAAGCTATCCCTCCCGCTGGCTATGCCGCCCTCACTTTCATCTTCTTCTTTGCTGTTTCCTTCGAGGTTGGATGGGGGCCCGTTTGCTGGATCTATGTTTCGGAGATCCCGTCCGCGAGGTTGCGGTCCATGAATGTGGCTATCGCTGCGGCGACACAATGGCTCTTCAACTTTGTCGTTGCTAAAAGTGTGCCGACTATGCTGGTGACAGTTGGGTCGAACGGTTACGGGTATGTCTCACTATTTCTTTAAACCCGAAGCGATCTCCATCTTGTTGTATCGTAACACTGACGTTACACCTCTTAGGACTTACTTCATATTTGGCTCCTTCTGCGCCGCCATGTTCGTCTTCACGTGGTTCTTCGTCCCTGAAACTAAGGGCATCTCGCTGGAGCGAATGGACGACCTCTTCGGTGTGACACGACTCGTAGAGGAGAAGATGGAGAGGGAAGAAATACCGCCTCACAATGACTCGACCCATAAAGATATATCAGCGACGAATGGCGAGAAGGTTGAAACTATCTAAGGATTGTGGTCGAGCAGAATTTATTTATGCGGGCTGTGGGGAATGTGTGAGAACATGAGAGCACAGGACAGTAATAATTTAGTTACCTACCTATATTTCTTCATAGCCCGAGAGTTCCGTATAGGCCTGTGAATCTATTATTGCAAAGTCATCAAATGATTAATTACTTTAAGCTTTTTATCTTATAAATATCCATTATTATTAACTCTATAAAACGCCAACTGTCTTCCCGTTCTATATCGGTATCCGCGTTTTAAACAGCATCCATATACGCCCAAAAGAAAAATCCATCCGCAAGCAATGCATAGAATTCACAAGATATTGTTAAAAAGGAAATATGGACAGATAAAGTCCGTTAAGCCTTCTCAGACTTCTTTCCACCCTTAAAGAGCGACATAATACCGCCCTTAACGGCGCCAATGACACTTGAGATCGAAGCGATCACAAAGCCCAATCCAAAGCTCCACCCGCGAATGCGAGTGGTATAGATGAAGAAGTAAACCAGGGCCCAGTTGATGATGCAGAAGGCAAGGAAAATTCCCATGCACTTCCACTTATCATCAGACTGAACATTGAGTGTACGCAGGTACTCCTCGCCGGACGAGAACGCGCAGTACGTGCAGTCAGACGTGGCATTTGGGTTGCCGAGGTATCCCGACTTGGCGATCTTGGAGACGAAGTCGCCCGCGTAGTCGAGGCAGGTCTGGTTCGGTGGCGGGTTGAAGTGGCTGAGTTCGACCGGACTGCAGATGATCTGGGTGGAGCTGACAGTGCCGGCGAGGGAGCCACGGATCCAGTAGGTGACGGGATTAACGTAGTACATCCAGTAGCGCCAGAAGACGGGGAAGGAGGCGTATGGAATAAAGACACCGTTGAAGAAAAATACCATGACGAGGAAGAATGGAAGGACATTGGAGATGACCGTGAAGGATGGCGCGAATGCCGTAACCCATTGACCCCAGCTCATTTGGAAGAGGTAGAATAGCATCGACATGAGATACATGTAGCCAGCGGAGCTGGAGTCAGTTGGAAGACCAGTAGGGTAGTACCAGCAAAGCCAGTAGATGGCGCTCGTGAAAATGGCAGCTGGAATCTCGCCGACAATACTGGCAGTGCTGAAGGCGATCCAGCCATAGATTCGGCTGGGAAGCTCGCGAGCTTCCCAAAGGCTACGGTTGATATAAAACTTTGGGATGATGCTGTTCATCATGATTGGTGGAAGGAGAACGATAAGGAAGACCGAGAACATGCGGTTTTGCATGTCACCAACAGTGTTGCCAAGCTGCCAGAATGTCTGATGGTATGTTAGTTAAATTCCCACAAAGTTAACGGCAAACTTACAAATCCATTGAAAATACCAACAACGAAGCTGACAAAGATCTTTGAGTAGATGTAGGAGGGGTCGCGCCAGTATTGAGTAAAGAGGCGTTTCGTGAGCATAGTTGTCTGCAACATAACGGGTGCTGCAAATTCGTATTGAGTTCCCACGTCTGGGGCAGGAAGTTGGCTTCGCTCCCTGTTGATGCGCTCGATCTCTACGGCGAGCTCTCTGTTATTACTCGAACTTCTCCACTCTTCATTCCAGTCGACGACCTTTCCATCTCTGTAGCCTCGCTTGGCTGCGGTTTCCAGGATAAACTCTGCCACATTCTTCGAAGGTGGGCAGACAAATCCCCTTTCGGCGAAGTACTTGACAACTGCAGAACCACCCTCGCCGACAGGACCGAAGTAGAACGTGTTTCCACCGGGGTTCAGAGCGAGAATCATGTCGAATTGGTTGATGAGCATGGAGGATGGCTGATGGATGGTGCAGACGATTGCCTGACCTGCAAGAGAGAGCTTCTTCAGGAATCGGATAATTGAGTATGCCGACTGGCTGTCCAACCCACTCGTAGGCTCATCGAGGAACAGCAGCAGACTCGGCTTGGCGGCTAGTTCGACACCGATGGTCAGTCTCTTCCGCTGTTCGACGCCGAGAGAGGATACAATTGCGTCCTGGATATCCTCAAGCTCTAGCAAGTTGATGATCTGGTCAACATAGGCGATCTTCTCTTCCCGGGGCACATTGCGATCCTGGCGAAGAATAGCCGAAAACTCGAGTGATTCCCGGATAGTCGCTGTCCCATCGTGTAGATCCATCTGTTCACAGAATCCAGTAGAACGCTGGAAATCAGGCCCCAAGGCCCGGCCATCGACCAGCATATCCCCACTAATAACCCCGACGGTTTGCCTTTGTGCAAGGGTATTGAGGAGGGTAGTCTTTCCGGCACCCGAGGCACCCATCAACGCCACCATCACACCTGGCTTGACATACCCACTGATGCCATTCAAGAGTTTCTTCTCGCCGCCATCATAAGGAACGGTATACTCCACATTAGACCAAGTAAACACACGGTCGCTGTTGCTCAAGGCCTCGGCAGTTTTCTCGCCAGCATTGATAGTGGTCGGCTGTACGACCGCACTAGGCTGGCTGCCACCTTCCACATCGTCGGCAGGTGTCTTCTCAGATACAACAAGCTGCTTAGCCTTGCGCGTCTTCTTGAAGGACAACGCGCCGCCACCTCCCCCGGTGAATGATACCTTCTCAGCAGCGATGGCTGTAATAAGCGTGTACAAAACAGTGAAGGCGATCACGACACCGAAATTGCGCCATAGGTGCCCTCTCGAGTAGCCAAAAGATGCGGCGAGGTAATTAGACCCAGAAACGGTGGTGCTGCCAATCTCAGAGCCGGGTAGCGTACAACCTTGAAATTCGCGCGATACACCGGGCCCCTGAGGAACCAACTGCGAGTCGCTGCAAACCATGTCTCGTCCGGAGAATTCGTTCGCAATGACGGCCTCATAGGCATATGAAATAGGATTGACGTAGTAAATCCATCCAAACCAAATGTATTTGTTGACGAGAAGAGGTTTTGGGATGACATATCCGACGAATATGACCAATAAGTTGAGAGCAACTCCTGCGAAGCGAACAGCGTCATCAATACTCGGCGAAACCGCAGCGAACATGCGATACATCGCAGTAAGGCACAGAGTTGTGACATAGACGAAGAGAATATATATGAAGAATTTTGCCGCAGTCATGTCCATGCTGCTCAAAAAGAAGGTTATGATGGCGAACACAACAACCTGGCTGAGAATGAGGGGAATGTCAACCACAGCACGAGCAATCGACACTGCCGAGGGCCGATAAAAGGCGTAGTCCTTGTGACGGGCAATGACGACTCTGCCAGAGACGGCCTTCATCAGCTCAGTGAGTTGAAGCCAGCCGGGGAACACAATAGAGAAGAACAGAACGCCACTGCGAGAGAAAGCACCGCTAGTATCGAGAGGCTGCCCGTAGAAAAGCGACCCGACGATGAGGGCGTTGGCAATGATGACGAAGAATTTAGTATATAGAGACGTCTTGTCGCCCATGGTAAGCCAAAACTCGCGCTTGGTGCACGCGATGACTTGACGGTAGAATGATACGGTGTAGCTCGACTCCTTCGAGACATGCTTGCTTTTAGATCGGTTGACAGTCTGCTCGAAGCGGCGGGTGTCGGCGTTGTCGGTCTCCTGTATCCTGGCTTCGTATCCGCTGACATCTTGAAGGAGAAGCTTGTAGTTTTTGCTGGCTCTAAACACAGTCTCGAGGTCCTCTGCAGACTTTGGCGTGGAGGCCTCACGGCCGGGCTGGAACCGCCTCGCGTTAGGGTCGCAAAGAGAAGTGAGGAAGTCAGACGTTGTCTCTCCAGGTGTGCACAAAAAGCCCAAGTTCTCAAAATACTCCTTGGCTTCGGTAGCAGGGCCCTGATATAACATCCGACCCTCTTCGATAACCAGAACCTTGTCCATGAGATCGTAGATCCCCTCGCCAGCCTGGTAAAGCGTGACGAATGTGGTTCGGTTGCTGACATCAGTCATCACCCGCAGGGACTTTGCGTAGTCGAGGGCAGTGCTGGCGTCGAGACCTCTTGTTGAATTGTCCCAACAGACAACTGTGGACTTTGTCGCTAGAGTCTCCGCAATACCGACACGCTTCCTCTCTCCACCAGAAACTCCGCGGGAAAAGGCGTCTCCGACGAGGGTTTTCTTGGTGTGGCTGATGCCAAACATCTTCATGAGGGCATTCGCAACAATGGGGATACTATCCTGGTCCTGTTTTTTGGTCTTGTTCATCAGAGCGAATTTCAGCGTCTGCCAGACATTGAGTGATGGGAAATGCTGGTCATCCTCGGGGTTGTAGTTGACTTCTCCACGGTAAAGCTTGTGCTGCACGTCAGCGGGAATGCCTCCGTATGTGACATCGCCGTTGACTGCCACAAAACTGGAGCGTTCATTGGCGATGGTCTTCAAGAACGTGGAGCATCCAGAGCCAGGACGTCCGAGAACGAGCATCATCTCGCCGTCGCGAACAGCGCCGGTAAAATCATGGATTAGGTTCCTCGTCGGTGGCGCCTTTCCGAATTTGAGAGCAGGAATGAGATTGGATGCGTGGCGGTATAGATCTGGACCCAACGAGCCTATCACAGCATCGGGCAAGGTCTTCACAAAAGTAGCAGAGGAGTTGACGCCCACCACGGTCATGTTTTTGAAAACGACCCCGACCTTCTTACCGGCACCTCCAGCAGTCGTGCGGCGCTCAAGCTGGCCACCTAAGAGAAAGCGGTCGAGCTGGAAGTCTTCTGCATCGTCAGCCTCGGCAGCAATGTCGGCCTCGTCGTCGGCCAGCTTCTTCCTCTTTCCTGCGGCCGATTGGGTCCTCTTGTGAGACTCCAATTTTGATAATTCCTTCCTCATCTCGCTCAACTCCTCAATGGCTCCATGGCGGGACACGGCCTCCTGGTCGTCGTCTTCGCCCCATGTTCCTCCACGAATACTCTCCTTCGAGGCGACTGAGTGGACGGCAGTTGATCCCAGCGGTGTGGCATTATAGCTGAGGACGTCGTCGTCTAGGGGAGACGGAGACTCAGCGGGGGTCGCCATAGCTGGGTTCGGAGGGGGGGTAATGGTATGTTTCTGGAGATAATCTTCATAGTAGCTGGGGAAGTGAATTTTATGTATATATAGATAAACAAAACAAGGGTAAACTGCGGGAGATGGCGTAGGGGGAGCTAACACAGGGATCTAAGGCCGGAGATAAGACGCCACTGGAGGACGGAGCCGGATTCCGCAGTTTTTTAACTAGATTAGGCACGCTTAGGGTAAACTAGACAGGAGTCCCTGGGTCGTTTCAGCACATGTTGAGGAGTGTTTAGGACTATTTAGGACAGTTTAGGACTGATTGTGACTGATTGTGTAGTACCCAAGTATCCCTCGTGGGGTTATGGCTGGATGGATACATCGATAGAGGATGAGTAATTGTGAGTAGTGGGGGTTCCAAGAGGCAGAAATAGCAAAAAGAGCAACCAACGGCCCCTAAAAAAGAGTTAAGAGCGGCTAAGATAGACTAATGCAGCCTAACCACGAGTCATAGACGCTAGAAGAAAAACATTTAGGAATTTAGGAGATACCGTCTACGTACCTCGTCTAGGGCGACCAGATAGACACCGGAAAGGGACCAGGGGAGAGGATTATAAATCAAAAGGTGGGTGCACTTGATTGGAAATCAAACCTTAGAAGCCGTATTTCCTAGCACATGCGGCCATGGGAGTGGTAGGATTCAGGGATTCTAGGATCCACGCCCTACGGAGTACTAGACTAACGCGGCGAGACGAGTTCGGGGTTGCGGCGTAGCGAGTAGCGAAAAAGCGAAGAGATTTTTAGGATTGCCGATAGGGGAAATATGGAAATAATGGGTTTTAACTTTTTCTTAGCGCCTTGGAACCTTAACCCCGACCGCCGCACGGCGACCGCCACCACACAGCGCCCAACGCATATTGCTTACGACGGCAGATAGAATGACGTCTTTTTATCCACCGTGCGCACAGTTGCAGCGTGGACCTATTAACTCCGCCGAGTTGGTCCAGCGAGCGGACTACTCTTCTCGGTATCGCGTGGGTGAGTGATTAACCACTATAATAGCGGAACTAGGAGCCGCAGTCATAACAAAGCTGGGGATTAGGGTTCTGGCCGGCCGAATTATGGTCGAAAGTAAACACAGGATGATTATAAATAAAACCTTACGCATTGCTCTCTCTCTCTATACCTCGCAAAGCTTATCTCGCAAATGGTCGAAAAGTAAACAAGGATGATAAATAACACCTTACGCATTGCTTTCTCTCTATATACCGCACGAAGCCCATCTCGCAAATCGTCGAAAAATCGAAAAGTAAACAAAGATGATAAATAAACTTTACGCATTGCTCTCTCTCTATATACCTCCCGAAGCGCATCTCGAAAAACCCATCTCGCAAAAGCCATCTCACAAAACCCGCCATTTATCGTGTGATTCAAGTTATCATACACGTACGCCCGAACAACATGGGCCGCCCTCAGCCAACTAACCATTCTAGACCTATTCCCCCCAATTGACTCTCATCACAGCACAGCGTCAACCTATCACTGTGGCACGAGAACCGACAGCTCGTAAGTCTCGCCTGCCTGAATATTCGTAATCCAGGCCTCTGGCAGGACCTTCTCCCCTTGCGTAACCCTTACTTCCTTCACCTCGCTTGAGCGGCGGATATCCAGGATAAACGTGGCGCCTCTAAACAAGCGTGTCACCTTGATAGCATCCCATGCGGAAGGCAGCTGCGGCTCGATGCACAATCCCTGTGCATCACCACGCAGACCACACAGGCCCTCGACAAAACAGCGGTATGCCCACGACACAGTACCCGTGTTGAACAACTGACTTGACCGTCCCGCAGTTCTTGGAAACTCCTTCCACGCGCCGCGGTAGTAGTTAGGTATGAACACGGGGAGCTGGCCGCGCTGTAAATAGTCCTCCTCGGTTGGCCCAGGGATCATCTGCCGTAGTAGCTTATAAGCGCGGTCCTTCTCGCCGATGCCGTATAAACTGTAAATGTAGAAGACGGCCGCGTGGTTGTACACGGAGCCATTTTCAGCAGACCCAGCGTGCTTCTGCGTCACGCGTCCCACGTCCTCGCGCATACCGCTAAATGGCGGAGCAAACATGACCACACCATACGGTGTGCTCAGCTGCTCGTCTACCTGTGGCAGCATCTTCTTTTGCTGCTCGACGCTGGCTGCACCGCTGAGAATGGACCATGCCTGCGGGTTGAGCCAGATGCGTCCTTCGGTGTCTTTCTTGGTCCCAAATACCACTCCATCATCAGTGATGCCGCGTGAAAACCAGTCGCCGTCCCACATATGCTTGTTGGCAGCTGCGTTAACCTCCTCTGCGCTGGCGCGGTACCGCGCCGCGAGCTCGGACTTGCCTTGCTGTTCGCAAACGGTTGCCCACAGGTTCACCGCGTAGGCGGTGGCCAGCGTCAACCATCCTGATACTCCCTTCCCCTTGTAACCTACCATGTTCATGGGATCGCACCAGTCGCCCTGGGCAATGTAACTTAGGCCACGCTCGTCGCGCGCTGCCAGTAACCAATCCATTGAGCGGCTGAATCGCTCAAACGCAGTGTAATTGTCGCCATGCATGCCGGGAATCTGCTCGTCAAGCAGGGCATAGTCGGCTGTCTCGGCAAGATACAAATCCAGCGCAACTGCCAGCCATACGCAATGATCCGTGTGCGGGACTTGGTTGATATACTTCAGCTCGGCGCCCTCGGCCAGTAGAATCCCGTCTGGCATCCCGCCGTCGAGATCTTGCTGAGCAAGCGAAATCATGAAAGCTTTGCGTGCCACTTCGGGTTTGAGAAAGTTCATACCCATGTTATCTTGGAGATAGTTGCGCGTCTGCGGGTCGGTGGTCAGACGGTTCACGTCTCCGTGATAATACACCTGACGAGGCAGCCAGTTGTTAACGAAGTTATCCAGATCCTTATCTGGGGTTTCGATCTGCAGACACCCCTTTCCCAGCTCGATGTAGCGGGCATAGTCACTCGCGGCCTGGGAAAAGGCTTCCTTACTCAAGTATTTCTCACGCACGGAGCGGATTTCAGCATCGTCTAGGGCTGGGCCAAAAAGAAAGCGGTATTCACGTTGGCCGTCGGCTTCCAGAGTCTCGCGATACTGCACCGCAGCAGCCGGAGTCTCATACCGCGCATCTCCACCACCCAGCTCTGGCTTCATCACCGCAGAGGGGGCATGTAGACCGCCTTCGCCCTCAAACACCTTCTGCACCGTTTCCCAAGAGTTGGGCGGCGTCTCGCACAGGAAGTACGTTTTATCCTTCAATAGCTTGTTCTTGAAGTAGTCTTCCGCCTTTTGATAAGGCGTAATGCTGCTCCCCACCACAGCTCCCAGATCCGGACGGTATTCCGCAGACTGGTTCATCCACGACATATTGCCGAATGGGAAATATGGGTATACGCTGATCTTGCGCGGACGGCCCGACAGATTGGTCACCTTTACCGTCCACATCTCCACCACGTCCTGCGTGGGTAAGCCCAACGTCACCTCCACACGGATCCCCAACTTCTCCACCGTCCACGCAATATCGCTCTTGCCCGCTGAAAAGACGAACTTGTCCACCGGCCCGCGCACAGGCTCGTATGGCGCGGAAAACAGCTGATCAGTCTCCTCGTCCTTAATATAGACGAAGCGGCCGGGGTGGTGTGAATAGTAGTCTTGTTCTGGCTGCATGAAGGTTTTGGCTTCCAGATTGGGCGCATGAGCGTACTTTGCCGGCTCGGGCTGCATGAACTGTGCAGTGGCGTAGCCGCGACAGGTGATCTGGATCATCATTTTCTGATTCCAGAGGAAGCCGCTTGCGTTGGGCATGGCGGTTGGACTCGACAGCTCATAGCGGAGGCCATTTTGAGAGGGGCCGAGAGGCAACATTGTAGTTTATGGAGGGGGGGTTAACTGCCAAACTGAGTGTTGTTGAGGCGGACGGTTTAGGTTATAAGAAAGTTTATGGCCACTTTGACAGATCTAAGTTTTGTGATCCTTGCTAGGCGCGTCAATGGTTTCACGGATTATGTCCGTTCCACGGTCCGACCTCGGGCTCGGGCACTGGAACTTAAAGGTTGGAGGCTATTCCGGCGCGGCGGGTTACTGTCACGGTAAGACACAAAGGGCGGCATAGAACCGTGGCATTGATTGGGTTACATATAGACAGTAACATTGAATCCAGACCATGCTGGCCTTGATAACTGGTCCAGTACAGTATACTGCAGCAAAACAAAGAAATATCAGCTTCTCACGATGGTGATATGCGTCCATATAATTCCACAATCCCGGTGTCAGGGTGAGGGGTGAAGTGAGATCCCCCACGACGGGTAAAGTCCTAGTACGGGATTACGGGCGGAGTTTCCGAAATTATATGGGGTAGACCCTGGAATAAGTTTAGTTCGGAATAGATTGGCGTATCACGTGGGAGGGATCTCCACATCCCACAGACAAATATAGGTTCTCAGCTTCCTCTTTTATAATATTTGGGGAATATGTGCGAGTTAAACCACCGCTGAATAAGGGCCAAGACATTGAGACAATATATAAAATATGAGAGATGAGATTTAGACTATAATACCAGAACCAGACTATGCCCATACTAATTACCACCAATCCCTCAACCACGCCCGTCCACGCTCTCCATGCTCATACTAGTTACCATTTCTTCCCGACTCCATAAAGATCCCATATAACATCTCAGCGCCCCTATCCATCCTCTAACCCCGCAGTCCGTCCGTCTCATGATATCATTCATACATAGCCCTCAGAAAAAACGACCCCGTCATGAAAGAAGCGTGCAGCGCAAAACGCAGAAAAAGAACCGCAAAATGCAGGAAGGACGAGGAAAACGGAAAGAAAAAAAGTGTGTACAAGCAAAAACCGCTGTGTATCTCCCTACTTCCTCCTCCTGACCCTTATCTCCACTACCAGTAGTAGAGTCAGGTCATATAACCCCCACTCTGGTCTAATAATAATTCCTCATCGCATCCTCATACCCAGTTCCTCCCTTAAGATCTCTCTCAAAAGCGAGCGCAACATCCAGCACGCGACGAATGTGCACCATGCTGAGCGGCTCCTTCTGGTTAACAGCGAGGGCCTGTGCTGTGCGAACCGTGTTCTTGATCTGTCGTCCGTTGAGGTTATGCTTGGCGAGGTCGTTAAAGTCTGCCTCGCTGAACGGCATCGTGGCCGTGCCCTCGAGGACGCGCACTTTCTCAATGAACATCTGGAAGACGGCCTTCTTAGCTTTGGTGGAGAGCTCGCCGTAGCGGAGGGCGATGTGGATGCGCGATTGGAAGGCGTCGTCGAAGGTCTGGGAAGTAAGTTAGTGGGGATCTCTTGTAATGCTTCTTGGGATAGGGGGGGAACATACCTCGACGCGGTTGGTGGTCAGGAAAAGGATACCCTGGAAGTACTCCAGCAAGCGGAGGAAGATGCTCACGAGCGCGTTGCGGTGGATATCCTGGATCGTTCTCTTCTCGAGGAAAACGTCCGCCTCATCAAGCAGGAGCACGCAGCCCCACGTCATGCTGATATCGAGGATCTTCTGCAGCTCTGCCTCAAGGGTGCGCGGGTCGGTGCCTAGCTCACCGGCCGAGACCATATACAGTGGGCACTTCAGAAGCTCGGCGATACCCTCAGCTGTCAGGGTTTTACCTGTTCCAGGAGGCCCATGCAGCACTGCCACGAGGCCCTTACCCTTCCCTTGGATGACGTCGTCGATGCTCTCGGTCGGGTGATACTTGTGGGACTCGACGAGAGCCTTGACAATATCCTTAGCGTTGTTCTCAAGGACCAGGGACTCGTAGGCGCCGTCGTTCCAGACAATCTCTTTGATACCCGAGACGGTGAATTCGAGCCACAACTTCTCGCTGAAAGCAAATCCGAGCACAACAGGCGAGGCAATGAGGTATTCCTCCTCAGTAAAGACGGGGATGGGCTTCTTACCATCCGTCTTGTCTTCGGAGTCCTGGTCCTGTTCAGCTACCGCCTCGAGGTTCTCAGGCTTGATTTCCTGGCCGTCGGCATCCACCGCAACCTGGACGACATGGATATTTTTCTTGTCATCCATAATAACCTTAATCTTCGTCTTGGGCTCATCAACATCATCCATCCCAGCTTGCTTGTTATCATCGTCAGAGTCGTCGCACTCGCATCCACAATCGGAATCTTCCTCATCTGAAGAATCTTCGAGTTCGTTGGGATCCTTCGGCTTGACGGTGCTGACCTGGTAGTTGGGGTTGATGCGTCGATGAATCGCGGGGTCAATCATAATTCGGCCATTGATGTTAACCTTGATGACCTGTCGCTTCTTCTTGTAATATGCGAGACCCTCGTGGCTCTTGTAATGAACACCCTGCAAAGAGACGAACTTCTTGCCGCGCTCAATAAGCTCCTTGCGCACCTTCTCCTCTTCCTTGTGGTATTTGAGAGGGTAGCAGGCGAGACTAGTGATTTTACGTGCACCCTTGAAGGCTGGTACATCACAGTCCATCGTGCCCATTCCCCAGGCCTTGCCGTCATACTCGAGATATTTGCCCTCGATGCTGTACCACTCTCCTTTCATGAAACTGCATTCCTTCTCAGCATATTCGATCTTGAAGGCTCGTGGCTCATCTAGCGTCCCATAGGTGGTGGTGTAAGCAAGGGTATTCGGTTTGTACAGAGCCCAGAGGTAGTCGAAGGTGATAAGGCCAGATTCCAACATCGGGTACAGGGTCTTTTTGGTTTCCGCATAGTCCTTGTCCAGATACTTGAGGAGGACCTTGAGATGCTTGATCTTCTCATCATTCTTCTTCATCTCCTTCTTTTTCATCTTTACTTCGCCCTTGCGCTTTCCCTTGAGGCCCTTCATGAGCTTTCGAAGGTCCTCGAGGTAAAGGAAGAGGAGATTCGGATCGATTGCCGGAGCCTCCTCGACCAAGCTCACTCCCTTCACCCCATCCATGATGCCGTTCAAGGCTTCCTTCAACATCTTACTCTTGATGTCAATCAGGGTGGTCTTGTACTTTCCTTCCCAGTCAAAAGTTCGCCTGACATTAAACAGATACTGGTCGTACTCGGCAGACTCCTCATCTTCAGCCGTGTCCGTGAGCTTGTAGTTGTGGATTGTGCTATCCCATAGCTGGTCCACCCTTTTGAACTCCAGCTTTGAGCCTCGCTTCTTCGATTTCGACTTCTTATCTTTCTTCAGCTTCTGGCCCAACGCGTCCAGGCCAAGCTTGGCGTTCTGCTGCGCCTGAATCCGGGCTGCCATGCCGGCGCGCGCGCGGCCACCTCGGAGGCCACGGTTTAGGCCCCTTCCACCCGCAGGAGGGTAATATGTCGGGGGAACAGGCTGTCCCAATTGCTGTTGAAGAAGTTGTAGTTGAAGTAACTTGGTATTGATATCCTGGTCATCGGACAAGTCTTCTTCGACGCTGTCAGAGGTCTCATCGCTGCTGTCACTATCAGAGTCCGAATCTGAAGAATCCTGCAATGCAATTAGTAATTTGCTGAGGCATAATCGTCATGAAGTGGTAAGTTCCCACGATTATGGAACGGATTTTTAAAACCCACATCTTTTGCCGCCTTCTTCTTTGATTTGGCCTTCTTCTTGTCCTTCGCCTTTTGCTTGGCCTTTTTCTTCTCCTTCACCTTGCGCTTCGCCTTCTGCTTCTTGGTTTCCGTCTCTGTGTCGGAGGAGGAGGAGGAGCTTGACGACGAGCTATCACTCGAATCGTCGTCGCTGCTGTCACTTGAATCATCCGAAGAATCATCGCTGCTGTCGACCTCCTTTGCCTTCTTCGACTTCGACTTCTTAGCTGGCTTGCCGCAGTCCTTGGCCTTCAGCTTCGACTTCTTGGACTTGGAAGTCTTTGTCGTAGCGGCCGAGCCCTGCCTTGCCTTGGTCTCTGTCTGTGCAGGGCTGCTGCTCTCGGATGTCACCGGCGTGTTGTCGCCGGGAGCCACGACCTCCTTGTCCAGTTGTTGGTTATCCATCTCTTGTCCTATAGCACAGTCGAGGTGGTTGGGTCCGTCCACTTTGTTCGTGGATTGGAAACGTATATCAAGGGCACCGTCTCACGATGCTTGGTTTGCCGATTCGGAGTTTGGCAGACCTATCAATTTGAGATGGTTAGCCAGATGTTACAGGACACGATGGCATATGGGCCAGCTGATGGGAATCCTGTGAAACACGTTTTGTTGGATGTGCTGGTCGTCGACCTCTCTTTCTGTGGCTGCAAAAGAGGGCAGTAAGGCAGCAAGGGAGGGTATTTACCTCTTGCATAGAATTATAAATGTGTCTCAGCGAGCTTCGTTAGTCGTTAGTCGTGGCTGGTGAGAAAAGGCGGCGGTGACAGGTGAGGTCAGAGAGTAAAACAAGGCACAAAGAGAGTATAGTGAGAGAAGAGAGAGGAAGAAGAACACGGTGAGATATATGTCTTAGCTACGAGTACACAGAAAGACGGGGTGAAAGGAAGTGTCACTCGGCGTGGGCGACGTCAGCTCCTAAAAAGAAGCTGGTGAGTGGCAGGGTAGCAGGGTAGCAGGGTAGCAGGGAGGCAGAACAGGCAGAAATATGGAGTTAGGTCGGTATTGGAATGTGGAATGTATGTATGGTGCGTTGTGATGGCGTTGTAACAGTGCAGTAGTGGTACTGCAGCAATCGTACGCCAATGAAGCTATAGCAGTTGCTGCCTTGTCGTTAGAGTGTGCATTAGGAGGATGCAGGATGGAGGAGGAGATGCAACCCTTGACGCTTGAGTCTTGGGTCTTGCCGCTGGAAGGAGGTAGAAACTGGAGGGATGGTGAATGAGGCTGCGTCTAGCCTGGCACAAATGCTGTTGTATGGCTGCTGTATGGCTGTTGTATGGAGGCTGAATGGAGGTTGTATGTGGGATTGTATGGAGCTGCCGTGGCGATGTTGGAGTGAGGCTGCCGGCGGGAAGGCTGCGGTGTGTGGGGAAGGGCGGCGGTTGGCATGGGATGGGTTAGGGATGGTAGGGAATGCTACTTTGTGATTAGAGAGAAGATACAACCTCGACAACACAATACTGTCCCTATCGACAAGTACTCTTCCACTATCAGCAAAGTACTTTCTCCAACTGTCTCCTCCCTACTAGAAACGGTAGAAGCTCCAGTTGGCGCGCGGTGAACAGTCACAGCAGTTCCCCAATCGTCCCAATTTAGGCAAGGGTCAGCGCTAAACAGCCTGGCCCCAGCCCGGTCACGGGGTACCTGGTCCGTCCCAACTCACCGGCGGCCCCTGCTAGCGCCACTGTTGCCTGTAAGGCAGACGTCGGCCAATCGATTACGGGTACGACGAAGCCTGAAGCCGCCCTGAACCCTTCTGTTTCCTTGATAACTTCATCTTTGTCCACCTCCGTTCAGCTTCAATATATGTGCATATATATGGGAGCACATATATCATACTATACTATATGGCCTTACACATGATATGCACATGCTTGTCCTGTCGTCCCGACCCAGCTGAACACATAGCGGCTTCCTGCGACGCTGCCACGATGAATAATCCAACACAAAATACCGCCGGCTGAGCAAATCCACCTGCGGCCTCAATGCAGCCATCCATAACTTTCCGGCGCCTTGTGAGACGCCCACCTCGTTGCCGCGTACGCGCACGAGAATACTCAAGAAATGCGGTAATGGACGATAATAACTGGCAGTGCCCATCCGAATATAGGTCTCCAACTGCATCAACCAAGCATGTCATGACCGTGGCCAGCGTCTCACAACCTCCAAGGCAGACCGAGAAGACAGAATTCCCCGAAGATCGACTCCATCTGATCATCAAACGGATTTACACTATTAGAAATACCAATCCGCCCTCCCCTTCCAAACAAAAAAAGACCCGACGATGCGATATCACAGTTACACTCCACGTTGCATACCCAACCCCACACCGCGGCCCGTCACCGCTCTTCCCCGGCCGACCGCCCTCCTCCACCGCCGAGCATTCTCCACACCGCAACCCGCGTCTCGCTAACCCTCGACAGCTACCGTTCCTGCACACGCATGCCGCGGGGTGGGGGGCATTTCTCCGCAAAAACAAATACTGCCCTGGATTGCCCCTTTCTGTGATAACTACCGTTGGTGCATTTTGTGGGAATAGTTGCTGTGGGGGCCGCTCACCATGAACAATGGCGTGCTGTTGTGGAAATAGTTGCTGTGGGCGCCCACGATGAAGTATGGCGTATTTGAAGGCAAGATGTGGCTAACCGCCACAGGAGACTTTTGGGCTGTACAGGTGCTGCATGATGTGATGTCGTTTTGTCTCGGGCGTTGGGCCGTTGCCACGATTTTTAATACAGAGAAGGGTGAGGTACAGTAGGTTTATTCTATCTCTACTGTTCACGATGTAGTCTTGCAAAAATCCATTATGTGCAAAGCAATATTTCGCATTTATCATCTATCTACTGTGCAATGAGCTCATCTCGCCAGCGGTGCACAAGCGGCGCGGAATGTATCCATTTTCCCAGAGCACATGTATTAGAGAATAAGCTCTGTCGGTGCTTGCAACGCAAAACCATGCTGAGGGCAACAACCTCCCAATCGGAGTCCGAAACTGGTAGC
Organism: Pseudogymnoascus sp. 05NY08; assembly: GCA_001662605.1. Lineage (NCBI taxonomy): Eukaryota > Fungi > Ascomycota > Leotiomycetes > Thelebolales > Thelebolaceae > Pseudogymnoascus > Pseudogymnoascus sp. 05NY08. The sequence goes on from KV458889.1 coordinate 63,982, forward strand.
TACCCCATAGCACAAGGAAATCACATCTGGCTTCTCGACCAGTCTTAGTATCAGTGAACCCATCCATGTCACAAAAGCAACCAAATGGCGATCTCAATAATCCACTGTGCCATGGACCCCCCGTGCCATAAAAGCAACGACAGGCGCGTCAATCATCCACTGCGCCATGGACCCCAAGTGCCATAAAAGCAACGACAAGCGCGTCAATCATTCACCGTGCCATAGACCCCCATAGCACGGAAAAAACCCCCCCCCTAAGCTGGCACCTACTCACTCGCCGTATCATCGTAGCTTGACATCTCTTCTTCATCCTCCAACATCTGCTCATTCCTCTTCCGCTTCTTAGCCTCATTCTCCTTAGACTTTGCGGTTCTCTTGTCATCACAACCAAGACACCCGCAATAATCCCTCACAATTGCTCTCTTCTCCGTCGGCTCATCCATGAACTGCGGGTTCGAATTCTCGTAGCCAGCAATAAGACCCTTGTTCAGGTCATCGTACGCGCGCAAGGCTTCCTGGAGGTTTGCAAACTCGACTAGAGCCTGCTTGCCCTCAGATCCCAGGACATAGTTCTGCGGTGGCGTGATGAGAGAGGTGCGCACGAGAATTGTGCCAAAGCACTCTGAGAGCTCCTGGAAGACAACACGGTTTGATTTGTCCTTCGGTATATAGGAGAGGAGTATGCAGCGCCTAGCAGCGGACGTCCCGGAGATGCTGTGTTTGAGGAGATTGGGCTGGGCCGGGAGGATAGCCTGGGATTCTGCGCCTTTGAACCACGAGGCTTCGATTTGAAGCTCTCTGATAGCATGTCCCGTACCTTTCTCTCTGACGTTGCGGACATGGTGCACAAATGAGCGTGCCTCTCTCGGGTGCACAAAGACAACAACTGCTGTCCGCTTTGCGGGGTGTAGCTGGAACTCTTGGACCACTCCACCGAAGACCTTGTTTGCGATGGCGCCTGGTGTGAATCTTGGCAACACATTGCCTTGTGCCGTGTGTGAGTCCTTAACTGCATGGAGGCGCACTGTGACGACGCGGCCGCGCTCTCCCATATTCGTAATCCCATAGTCATATAGTTCTTGTTCGGCCTCAGTGAGTGGGGGAGACGGGATGTCAGTATCCATTGGTATTCTGAGAGTGGGAGAGTCATCATAGGCAGCAATGAGTTCGGCGAGTCCGTCCGCCGCGTTTGTTCCATCGCTTGAACGGTCGGTGCCTGAGCCGTTGAAGATGTGACGGTTGAGGAGGGCATTGCGGAGGCCTCTGACGGTAGAGGGTGCGTCGCTTCCGTTGTCTACGGCACACCATGACGTGGAAGATGCAGCAGGGGATGGACTTGGATAAGAGGATGGTGGCCTAGGTTGGTGAGGTCCTGCGACTGAGTTTCCGGTGGCAGAACCGCCCGAATACTGACGTGGGCGAGGCTTGGAGCGATGATCATTGTACGCTCTTTTGGGAGGCTTAGAGCCGTGTTTTGCAACCATCGAACCAGCCACAGAGGCGGATTTAGAGGACGAGCGCGACCGAGACGGAGACCTCGAATCCCGAGATTTGCCAAGATCTACGGCACGCTGGAACATCTCTGGCAAACTCTCATCACCCACTCTAGGAGTTCGGGAGCCAGTACTGGTGGCCCTAACCGGCAAGTCATCGCAGTCGCCCAGTACCCCCCAGGTGTCAAGGGTGTCACCAGTTTCTGCAGTTCCCAATGAGGTACTGGCGTTGTCTTTTTGCTTCTGCTTTGCTTTATCGGCAAGGATGGCTCTCATACGCTGTTTTTCCTTCCTCCGCGAGATTCGTCTCTCATAGAACTTCGGGAGATAATGCAGCTCATGTTGGTCGTCATCATCTGCACCTAGTTTGTCATTCCAGAGATCAATGGGCTGACGGATGAGTGTCAATAGCTCCATGCGATCCTCAAGGGGCATGGCTTTCCACTCGAAATATTCTTTACTCGCACGTAAAATTTCGACGTCGCGTGCCTGGAACATTTCAGAGAACCCCCGTCGGTAGCGCTTCTTTACCTGACCCAAATCCTCGCCATCGTATTCTCCCCTCTCATTCATCTTGCGTGTTCGTTCCTCGGTCTTCATCTTGACCTCGACGACATTACCCTCGCCGAACTCGTTGATATACGTTACTGCTGCCTTGTTTGTGGGGAGCCAGCCGCCTTGGTTTCGCAGCTCAAACGTCGTTGGCGCGGGGCGGGCATCATGCATAGCGTTGACGTTGTCCATGAAGTTTTTTCTCACATTTGCATCTATCTGGATGGGTTGGTCGTGAATCGTTTCGTCAGTAACCGTGCTGCCTTGCGGCATGGCGGTGTGATACTCGACGACACTTGGCTCAGAAGGAGGGGCATTAGGAGAACCCGGGGTAGAAGATATATCAATATAATCATCTATTGACTCAGCCCTGTCTCGGCGCGATTGTCTTTCCAGCCTCTGAAGAGATTTTTCAGTAAGGCCACCAGGCTCCGGGGCCTTGTTCTCCTTGGCTTCCGCGGCAAATACTACTCGGGAGGTTCCAAACGTTGCGGCGAGAGGGGTGTTTCTTGCATCAGAAGGATTCCACATGTATGTTTCTGGTGGATTATCTTCTTGGGCTTCTTCGTTTCCCTCTTCATATTTAACAACCCCCGTCTTCGGATCCAGAGTAGTCCATGTTTTCTTCAGGGGCGCAATTTCAGCTTGGTTCCAGCTGAACTGAAAGCCACGGGGAACCTCAGCATAGGGGTCCACCTTTGGCTTGAATGGGGCAAGCCCCGGTGCAATTTTTCCAGGCCCCTTTCTTCGTCGTCCTTGATGCCGATCGTTTCTGGGGCCGGCAGGGTTGTCAGGTATCCCAGACGATCCTCCTATCCCAGATGATGAAGATAGACCACCTCCCCAGAGCCGATTATTAGGGTCGTTAGATTTTGTGTCCCCCTGCTTCGTAAATTTAAGGTTGCTGTGGTTGGAGAAAGAGTCATCGTCATCGTCATCATCTCCCGCAAACGTCTTCATCCTTTCGAGAGTGCCTTTTCCAAGGCTAGACGTGACGTTTACAAAATGGGCTGCTTTGCCGCCCGAATCATAATCTCCTTCAAAGTCACTATCCTCTAGCTGACTATATGGGTTACCAGCGCCGCCTCTCATGGACACCTCAAGATCAGAATAGTCATAACGAGGGCCAATCTCGTCAACCGCTACTACTGTGCCATACCCTGCGACAGGATCAGGTTTTGGTAGAGTTGTGTGGAAGTCTCCGGTCCTGGTGCGGCCTATGTTGTGCGGAGGCATTGAGTGCGCCCTTTTTGCGTCGCGACGACCATAGCGTATTTCTTCCATCTCCCCAATCGAGTACTCCATATCGTTCATTTCAGGTATTCTGCCGTTTTGTGGGATAGGTATTGCGGTTCTTCTTTGCAGTGTCCAATCCATTTGAGGCAGTTGGAATCCTAGTCTCTGAGGTTCCGGTGGAGGTGAATAACTTCGTTGCACCGAGGGTCCAAAAAGCTTCACTCTTCCACGGTTGTATTCGGCTTGGTTGTCGGAGATCTCAAGATCAGAGTTCAGTCTCTGATTCTGGAACGGTTTCGAAAATTGTTGGTGTACCCAGAGCGGCACTCTTTCCAGGTTATTTTCGACTTGATTGTTGATCTCAACACCGGACTTCAGTCTCTCGTTTTCAACTTGTAACTCTGAGTTGACCTGTTTAAGTCTTCTTAACCTCGTCTGGGAGTTTCGAAGTTGATTCAAGTAGTTGCTCTTTTTGAAATCGGCGGAGAGGTGATGATATATCCGATCTGCAATCAAACTGCAGTATCTGTCAAGTTCGTCGACCGAGACGAGGAAGACGTGTTCAAGGTTCTCTTGGTGACAGTCTTTCCGAATCCAAGACAGAACTTGCGAGAGTCCAAGCTGGAGATGTGGGTTGCTTCGGGGTGATATTGTGATGTCAGATATAGGAGCAGGTATCCTTTCTTGGATATTTCCTATGAGGGACGCGAGGGGGATGGTATTGTTTCTGGAAAGGAAATGGAGCGTCAGAAAAGCCTCTGACTGAAATACTTGAAGGAGATTGAGATAGGAAGGAAAATTGCGCAGTTCTAGGTGAAGACTTAGATCTTGATAGAATGTGATGGGAGGTGTAACAGTGAGGAGTGTGAAGATCAGAAAGTGGTGCATTAGATTCAAACACAAACCTAAGGGAATGTGTATGTTATCATGGAATTGGTTGATGGAATGAAGGAGAAATGTATGAAGGTCAATGAAACGGCTATACGATGGACGAATGGTCTCAAAGAAAGATCATACAGTGAGTAGAGAGAAATGGATGGAATGGAAGTTGTAGGATTGAAAGTGAGATCGAAAGTCAAAACGAGAGATCGCGTGTGCACAACAAGCGAACCAGCATTTCTTTCTCCCTGCAAACGCCCAAAACAAACAGCCCGGGAAAATGTAAATGCGATAGTATCACTCTAAGGAAAGAAAAGACAATGCCACTTACATATCAGGACACTTAAACGTAGGCAGCTCCTCCAACAATTCTCTCATAGCTTCATCTTCCTTTGCCTCTCTATCGTTTCTCATCATCTCGTCAGCACGCCTCCGGACTTCATCCTCTCTTTTCTCATTCGCAACCTCGTCCGCCACTCTTTCTCGCAAACTCCTCTTATCGCAAATCTGCCATGCCCTCGCCGCATCCCCACCACTCTCATCCATTGCCCTATCCAGTGCAGGCAGTAAAGGTTGTTTCATGTCGAACGCATCATATGGGAAGGGTTCTAGGCCTTGCTGATGTTGTTGTGTCCAGAACGCCTCTTCTTCTCTCATCTGCTCCCTGACCATGCGGCGATATTTTTGTTTGGTGGCCTGGCGATGCTCGTGGAGGGTACGGTGGCAGTTTTGGGGGTCGACGTTATCGAGGGTTGGAGTGGGCTGGGGTCTGGGTGGCATAGAGAGGTCCACCACACGAACAGAGCGCCGGAGATGTGGATAGAGAGACTTGTTTGGCCGGGGCATCCATTCTCCTTTCTGCTGATTGTATGGTATTTGTGAATTCATGGTGTGTTGGCTGAAAGCAAACGACCAAAGGGTGTGAACAATAATTCAAGGTTGTGAAGGTAGGGTGGAAAGAAGAGAGTGTCGGTGTGATTTCAAGGAAAGAAGACAGGAAGCAGAAGGAAGAAAGTGATATTGGAAAGAAAGAAAGTACGAAGTGGAAGAGAGAGAGTGAGGGTAAAAAGAAGGTGGGGCCTGGAAGGTGGTAGGAAAAGAGTGATAGTGAGAGGAGATAAGGTCGAAGAAGCGCGTCTGGTTGAAAGGAAGAGCTACGGAGAAAGGAAGATCAAAGATGATAGTAATAGTAAATAGAAGAAGGCAGGTGAGTGAGGAAATTCTGTTTGTTTTGAAGTTTTTGGAATATGGTCAACTGTGGTTTGCCTTTGGCACTCCTTATTGGGGTTGCATATGTGGTGGATCTATGCCGACTTTCGTCGAAAGGTCTTTGAAATCTAAAAGAGTAAAATAAGAATATAATATGAGGCTATAAACACGATTGAAAAAATTGTCTGCCTCTATGAATGGAGTGCAGGACCGTATGGGGTGGATTTACGTTGGTTTTGGTTGCCAACACACAACAATCTAAAAAAGAAAATGCAAAAAAACCAGACGACGTGTATGGTGAAAAATCCACCCCATGGTACCTCGAACCCGCGAACTTGAGAAGATGGTTATTTGCTTAAGGGTGAGCATGACCGCTAGACCATGTGCCCTGTTTGATATCTTACTGCGTTGTCCATCTTTATATAAGGGGGTTCGGTAGTAAGGGGCATAGTAGGGGGCACCTCCACATAAATGAGTGGGAAACAAGGAGAAGAAAGAAGCGACTTTTAGTAACAACGCAGGGCTACTCTATTTAATAATACTACTTTTCCTGGGCTATCATACATACTTCACTTTTGTCTCCTCTTTCGTGAAAAGCTTAGAATCTGAAAAATATAATTACCGTTTCGTTATCAAAAGTCAAAATATTCCAAATTTAAATTATTCCCGGGCGAGTTACTCAACAGTCCCCATGCCGCTTAGTATGCAGATGAGAAAATTCAGATGTGCAGAGCCTCTTCATTTTGTTCGTTGGGTGAGAGTCTGGGATACGGCAGTAAATGGAGAAGATCCTTCCCCTGCCAAACATTCCATAGATGTCTAGTACTCACGATAGTAGTTTCAGTCACCACAAGATAAATAAGGCCACATTTTGAAAATCATTTATATACTTTCGTATGAGCAGTTATGAGCAATTGTGAGCAAAGCCAGCTATAAAGCACCATTCTCCGCATCTGAATATCCACCCCCCAGAAACCTCCTGTTCCATTTTATCCAGGTATGCCACCCTCATATATCCACCAAGGGATCAAAAATCGCAGAAAACAATTGTAAAAATCAAGAATGCACCCAGATGCCAGACCCCATGAGAGACAACTTTTCTTGGTGATAGAATTTCGTATATACCGTGTCTCGGATCCAGCGGAGCGTATGGGAAATATATAAGTATGTTGGGCCATAATATTTGTAAAGTAAGTGACGTTCGCACAGCGATGCTCCGTATGGTATCAAGTCTCCAGTGCCTGGCGATGTACCGGGTACACAGCCGGCTTTGTGAGGTATGTGCCGATGTAGAGGGGATGGCAGAACGCAAAAGATGTGCAGACTCAGATCGGAGAAGGCGAGGTTCCGAAAATGCCAAACGGCGAGTCGACGACATAGTGAAGAATTGGATTTAAACCATGTCGGAGTCAACCTCACCATCATCTTCGCCTTTGATATCTTCGGACTCGAGGCCGTGTCCAGGCGAGATTGGAACTCCACCATCGGAATTTCCCTCATCCGGAGTCTCAGCATCCTCCATCGCCTCATCGCCATGCGCCGAGGAATCACCGCCTTCGATGACCTGATCAATGGCTCCCATAGCCTCATCTTCGCTCGCCGTTGCCGCAGCGCCGTTGATGACTTGGCTGATGGTCTCCTTGTGGGGAAAGCCCTCACGCTTCTCTTTCAAGAAGGCTTTCTCGATGGCAGCGGCGCTGTAGGTGTCTGCGCCAAGATCGACCATCACAACAGCCATGCGTGCGTAGACTTCACCCTCCAGTCTGCGAAGCTGGGACTCAGTTTCCTTGCGCTTGGCTTCCAGCTCCTCGGCGAGAGCCTTGCGCTTAACCTCGACTTCCTCGGCGAGATTTCCGATCACTTTCGCATTGGCAAAGAGCATGCGCTCAATCTTTTGTAATGTGTTAGCTGAGCCAGGGGGATGACTGGGAAGATAGAAATAAGAGAAACTCACATCGCCATCTTTCCAGTCAGTCAAGTTCGCCATAATGCGAGCATAGCGGTTTGGGAGAGTGCTTCCACCAACTGTCTTGCCAGTCATCTCCTTCCACTTCTCGCGAATCTCAGGCCAGCTCTTTCCATCCTTCTTCATCTGGAGGAGGACCTGGTCCTCATGACTGAGCTGATCCTTGGACGCTCCAATCGCCATTCCCTTTCCATTACCGCCACTCTTTGGGGTGCCAACAGCGGCCTTGATCTTCTTGGTTGGCGTGGTGAAGGCATCGTTCTCGACATCCTCATCGACAGCGCGCTTGCTCTTACCGCCGGGGGTGCCATTTGCGGCGCGGGCCTTGGCAGCTGGTTTCTTACCCTTAGCCTTGGGGGTTGTTGGTTCTGCAACGGGTTCCTCTGTAGCGCTGACAGGGCTGCTGCCTCCATTGGGCGTAGGTGCGTAGTAGGATTTGAGGTTGGAGGAATCCTGATCTCCATAGCCAGGCATCTTGGCGCTGGCCATATCACCCACCATATTGCCGACCATATCGCCAGCCATATCCACATCATCAGCTTCATCGTCGACGACCTTATCCTCACTCTTGGCCTTTTTAGCAGATGCCTTGCGTGGAGTCTTGGGAAGAGGCTCTCCATCCGGGCCAAGCTTCGACTTTGGCTCAGCCTTCTTGCGAGGAGTCTTGGGGATGGGATTTCCGTCCTCATCCAACTTTGGTGCAGGCTTCTTGCGAGCTGATGGGGCTTTGGCAACTGGGGTGCCGTCCTCGTTGAGCTCCTTTGCCTTGGCATTCTTGCGAGGAGTTTTTGTCGCAGCAGTGCCGCCTACCTTGGGTGAACGCTTCTTGGTGGTGTTGGAGCCGGGAGCCGGTGTCATGGGGGAGGCTTGCTCCGCGGTCTGAGACTGTGTTAGTGCGTCCAATAACGAAGACAACCTTGATCGATCTGGGCTAGGGAAATGAAGGTGTGTTTGCACAAGGCAATGCAGTGTGAAGTTCGTGGTGATAGATCGACGACGTGATTTCATGTCAGGAGATCAGAGAAACAGAAAACGTGAAAAGATGTGATGGTCTTGAAGTTCAATTCACTCCGAGACGACAGACAATTAATGAACTTACCTCAGTAGCATCGGCATCACCGACGTTGTCCTCCATATCCTCGTCTTTGTACGAAGCAATCATTTGAGACTCCATAGGAGCCTCGTCCTCACGAGGGAGGTTCACAGCAGTGAAACCTTGTGACATCTTGTATTGGGTCTATTGAAGAAAGAAGTAGAGTTAGTTGAGGTCTAGCACGAAAGATAATGGTGGTGTTGATGATGGTTGTTGGAAGAAGCCTGGTAGAAGGAAGGAGAGTTAAGATAGGAACGGGAGGGAAGGGGGTTGGACGGAAAAAATTGGGTTTGGGCTTGAGGGGGTTGATCTGAGGTAAAGCGTGATGGATCGGGTTTGGGGGGTCGATCTGGGGTAAAGAGGTGATAGATCGTGCTCGGAAGGGTTCGATCTGGGCGAAAGGGTGATGCACGGTGCTTACCACAAGCTTGTTCTGTTGTTGTAGTATTATGTTCTCACGAATGAAGAACAAATAAGCTTTGATGAGTAAAGGAAGCTGAAGTATTGTGGTGGAGCTTTGAAGACTAGGGTTGTTGCAAAGGAGGTGCTCGAGTAGAAGGGTTGTTATTGTGAAGCAGTTATGTGAAGAAAGAAGTTGGAGACCCTTCAAAGAAGAAAGGTTGTTGTTGTGAAGTGGGTGGTTGAGGAAGAAAGGTTGTTGTTGTGAAGTGGGTGGTTGAGAAGAAAGGGTGTTGTATGGAGGATGAAGGAAGAAAAAGTGAAGTTGAGAGAGAACGAGGAAATATAGCTTTATCCCAGGAATCTTCGGATCCCAAGTTTCTCACAACTTCTCAATAATACCATGGGGAAAGAAGCCTGAGGAAGCCAAACTTTGTGTTGTGTTCTGATTCAATAAGCGCAACAATGGAAAAAAAGTCAGATTAGATAGCGAGCAGGTTCGGAAGAATATGAGAACTTCCCCGAAGAGAGAAATGATGATGGCGCGAGTATTCCAGGAGAAACCAAAGTCTATTAACTTTGATGAAATATGCCGCTGGTCAATATCACTCTGAGATGTTTGGTTTCTAAATCTGTGCCATCTCATCTACCCGTAATGGCAATCTGTCCAATCTTCGCGAGGCTGCTCGACTTCACTTGGACCTCAATAGAAATATGCGTATAGTGAAGCCTCGCTGAAAGGACAGCCTTGGGACAGGGATATGGATATTAAAATTTAAGAATCCCTAGGAGCCATATAATCCGAGTCAACGGGTTGGGATTTTAATCCGCATGTTGCCTTCACCTACAGGATCTGTATACCGAGGTTTTACTTTGAATGGAATAGCACTTGCAAAGATCTACTCAGAATTCCATAACCAAACTTGGTCTGGATTACACAAAAATTTCTGACAACACTGCCGTCAAATTTTGAAAACACAAAGAACCAAATGAAAAACTCAGCCCCTTCTTCAAGAGAAGACCCAGCAGAATATCAACATCAAACACCACATTCCGAGATAATAGTGTAAGAGGTGAGGTAAGAGATAATATACACATACTCTAATAAATTCGCGCAAAATGGTATATCCACCAACTCCAGACCCAACCCAAGACCCCTCCCACCTATGCCAAATCCCCGCTCTACCCAAGATCATACAACAACTCCCCCGCCATATATACACCCCACCCTAACCTCCATCTCCCCGTCGATACTATGTCGTCACAAATACCGCGCATCAGTATACGTCTTCGCCACCACCCCCCTCACCAAACTCTTCTCCCTCCTAAGCCCCGCAGCAATCTTCTGATCAACAGGCACCAACGCCGTAGCAGTCGCATACTCCCCATCATGCGAAATACTCACACTAACCTCCACCCACCCCTCCCCCCCCGGGACCTTCACAAACGCCCTCGGCGCCCCGCCCTTCACCTCCCCCTCTCCCTCTCCCCCCAGCATCTCCTCTCGCGCCGCGCCTCCACCCTCCCTAGCCTCTATCCGCGCCGCAGCCTTGTGGGCCTCCAAGAGCGCCGACTGCACCTTCGCATTCAAGATCACGATATCATGCATGAACACCTTCCCCCCCCCCGGATACGCCGCCGCAACAGCCTTAATAACCGCCTCCTTCACCGCCCACCTCCCCGCAATAAACCTCGCCCTCCCCTCCACCCCACCTCCCGAATTCCATCCACTATACCTCGCCTCAAGCGGGGTGAGTACGCGAGTCCAAAACCGCGGCATCTCCCCCTCGACGTAACCAAGTTCAGCGAGCTGGCGCTGGAGGAGGAGGAGGATGCGAGGGATGTGGCAGATGTCTGTTCCGATTGTGTAGGGTGGCGGGGAGGGGTTGAGGAGGGCGGAGAGGAGGGAGGGGGAGGCGGTGGGGTGGGTGGTGGAGGAGGGGGAGGAGTCTTTGACGTAGCGGATTTTTTGGGAGGGGGGGATGGCGTTGATGAGGGTGCGGAGTTTGGTGTTGAGGAGGTCGTTTTGGGAGGGAGGGGGGAAGGAGGAGGAGGAGGAGTGGTTGGGCGCGTAGGACCTCGTTTGGCCCGGGTTGGGGCAGGAGACTCTGTGTAGGAGCTGGGGTTGTCGGGGTTTAAAGATGGAGGCTCTGCTTCGCAGGACGAAAGAGAGAGTTCGTGGCGACATGATTGAATAGCCCAGGCGGGGGATTTCTCCTCAATGATCAAAGAAAACCGATCCTCTCCTCTCCATGCTGTGGTCAATGGAGGTCGTCGTTGCCAAATAAAAGTCCCAGAGCTTGGGCCACCCCGCAATACTATATTCACCCTAAACCAAATGCAGTTAGGCTGTTTGTAGTGGACCTATCTCCCCTGTAGCGCCACTCGGTCTAGCGCAGCTCCATCCACATCGCCAAAACACGTGATGAGCAAGCACGATTTCAATAAAGCGAGACAAACATATTTATATTTATTTAATTAAGTTGGAATAGAATCAAAGATACTCAAGTTCCATATTGCTCAATTTGTATTCCGGGTCAATCTGGTCGAAGATATCCTCACGTCCTTAAACTCCTAGACATGCATTTGAGAAATATTCCAAACTAAGATCCAACGGAAAATAAGAACGAGCAGTCATCCATCCATCCATCGCAAGAGCGGAATATTAAGTTCATCCCAAAATGAGTGCATACGTGATCCAATCCCCACAATAAAACATCAAAAGCGTAGCACTCGTAACAGACAATATAGACCATAAATCCCTAAACTCTCTCGACAGCCTTGCGGCTTTCTTTGACACACGGAGGTCATCCGTCCTCTTGACTCGTTTAGTTGTCGTCCAAGAGAGGAGCTCTCTCCTGGTCCTCGGAAACAACGGCCGCGCCTCTGGTGAAGCGGCCGCCGAAGATCTCGGGGAGGGTGATGACGAAGGTGGCGACGAAGAGGGTTGCCATGATCGTGAAGGCGAAGATCCACTGGAAGGCGATGACTTGGCGGAGGAATTGGCCGACACCGAGGGAGGCGCTGAGGACGCTGAGGGAGAAGCCGATGGTGTAGTCCTATGATAGTGTTAGTATAGCTGTTTTTGGGGATGCTGCTCGGGATACTAACCTTGAAGGTGACGAGGAAGAAAAGTCCGTAGACAAGGATACCCCAGACAGCGACGTTGGCAAGGATGCGGCCGAACAAGCCCTCGGCGTTGAAAGCAATAGCTCCGTTCCAGTACAAAGCAACGAATGCCCAGGCCAGGGGTCCTGAGACAGCTGGGAGGTGGACAAAGCGGGGCGAGGCAGGGTGGCGGAAGTAGAGCGACGACAGGTTGAAGAAGTTGATGATCAGGATCAGCTCAGCCCAGACGAAGTGGGAGCGGACGAAGAGCATGACGAAGGCGAAGTGGAGGAGGTTGTTGAAGATGAAGTGGCTGCCGACTGAGGCTGCGGCCTGGACATGGTCGGCGTTGGGCGAGAACAGGTGCCAGATGTAACCACCTTGAAGGACGAAGAGCACGAGCCTGGCATTTGTTAGTGAGGTGATGCATCGACGTAGAATTCCGAGGAGCCTACCAGTAGATGGATGCAATGCACGGGTTCAGGGAAAAGGCGGTGTGGTGGTGTCTGTTCTGGCCCCAGATTGTGCGCTGCTTGGTAACATCATCGTCCGGCGCATGGAAAGTGTAGTAGACGCTGGAGACGACGGCAAGGAGCCATGACAAGGTGGTAAAGATCTTATACCAGAAAACCGTCTGGGCGTCGTGGGTCTCGCGCTTGGCGAAGGGGTTAACTGGGCGGCGGGGGTTAGCATCGTTCCTATACAGGCAGAGCTGCGAGTGCAACGCGGTTTGCGGCTTACTTTGGTGGAATCTATCCATTTTGATCTGCTGCACGGCGCCTCGAGAACGATGTCAAGAGTATCGGGGGCGTCGGTGTGTTGGAGAGTGGGGGAAAGCGGCTGTGAGGAACTGAGTTGAATTTTCCGACCCCGAACCTGTTTGCAACCTTGCTTGGAGTTAGCTTCCACTCGGTGGAGGTAGAGCGAAGGAGGAGAGAGCGTAGAATAGGATTGCACGCTTACCTTCTGTTATGGATGCCTGTGTTTGTAGAATTGTGAGGAAGTTGAAGAAGAGGAGTCAAGTAGAGAGGAAAGAGAAAAGGTGCTTGTCCCTCCCTTGTCCTTGATTTCGACTAGGCTGGTGGTGGTGACTCCGTTGAATCAGGGTCTTCCAGGGTCGTCGGTGTTAGTATTATGTTAGTGCAAGAAGGAGCAAGCAAGAAGGAGCACAGGACAAAGGAAGGAGCAAAGGAGAACAGAGTAGAGCAAGTAGTTAGTGTATTATATTTGGTACACGGCAGTAAGCAGTGTTAGTCTATATAAATCAGGTATCTTCAAGACATTTTGAAGCAGAAAGCAGTACAAAGACAGCTACCCGGCTGAAATCGATGACGTACCGAATTGTAACTTATACAATGGGGGGACTGGAGGGGAGTATGAGCCAATCAAGCGGGCGAATTACTGTCTGTTTCGGATGACTAATTAGATATCCACCAATGATATGAAAGCTGTTGGCGACGGGGAAACCAGAGTATGTTGGGCTTTGTATACTCTCATGTACGTAGTCGCTCTAAAAGGCCTCTTTGGACGATTTCTACATGCAACAAACTGCAACATACTGCAACATACCACACACTTTACCCTTCTTATACCGCACTCATACACAGCTGCATACAGCAATACACCAGCAATACACCAGCAATACACCAGCAATACACCAGCACTACGCCAGCGCTACGCCACTATAGGATGTCCAATTGCACCACATGCCATATCTCGACTCCAAGTATCTTCTACTTGCAATGTAGAAGCTCTGCATATCCAATATAGTACATATTACCTTGGTGGTTCAGCTTGGAACGCGTATGCTCCATTGCTCCAACCCGGACCCGGCCAGTTTGATCGGCGAATGAGGTGCTCTCACTGCTAATGACTGCCCATGGTGCATTCGTTTGTGTCACTCCTCCCCTTCATAACGCATACTGTGCAAAATACTATTGCAGTACACAACATGCACAGAGGAAAATACTATTGCAGTACACAACATGCACAGAGGAAGATCCGTCAACGCCCACGACTCTCTTTGATCCCACCGCCACTGATGGTTGCTGCCTCCCATGAAACACGCAAACAAGGGGGCGCCAAATGTATCGGAGCAATGAACCAATTCGCGCGTCAGACGTTGGGAGGCGTGCTGCCCTTGGAGCTGTATACGGGTGTATCCCCAGGTCTGAACTGCGGGGTAGCACCAAAAGTGTACGAAGCGGCGACTCTGGTCCTGCAAAACCATGCAGACTATGGCCGCTACAGACAGTCACCAGACATCCCAGACATCCTCAAGGGCTCACTTCTTAGGTAACCCCCACTCTGTGCTCTTCTCTGGTTGTGTGCTTGACAGGCTATACTTGGTGTGTATAATCCCGAGAAGCAACAGTAGTAACCTCCCCCCATTCCGTGCCGTAAAGGGATGTCGTGACCGCTCCATGTTGATCATGCCCTGTGTGTTGCCCGTCACCGTTTCGTTTCCACTATTATCATCATATATCGTTTGATAGTCGTCTAGTCCTTGTCAGAGATCGAAGAGTCAACCTCAACGTCGCACGGCATGTGGCTTTGGCGTCCCACAGCATCGACGTGCTACGTGCCCCCGAGTGCTTCCCTTATTTCCAAACCAAGAATCTCACAGGCGCCCAGTCCCTTGGGTAACTCGGCGAACGACGCGGTACAAAGCCTGGTTACCATAGAATGGCTGTGCTGCATGGTGGTATGGCGCACCACAGCGATCTTGGTCCACCAACGCCAGCGCTGCCGCCCCCACCACCAATCCACCAACCCATCAAATCTATTATGGCCTGTGCTTTATGTGCTTAGCCTGAATCAGCTCCACAAAGGCATCATCCATATAAGTTTGGAACATGGTGATATCTGACCCTATGTGTAAGTTAGCAATGCTATATCTACCCAAGGTGATGGATCATGGGCTTAGGGTTTGGTTGTGCAAGTCCCGTGCACGTCACGCACGGCGAGTGTACAGAGATCGAAAGCTCCGCGATTACCGCCTGTACTGTAGGACTTGAGGCTATGCCATGTTCTCCCGAGCACGACATCTAGACACGACAGTCACGAAATTATGTGAAACAAGCAAGGGCGGTAATAACATATTAAGGCAATCTCAATCTCCCAAACATTCAAATATTGAAATGATTATTCATCTGAAGAATTGCACCTTGCATCTTGCATCTTATCTGTGGATTTGTAGATCGCTTAAAGTAGACTAGCGCCTTTCAGCCACTCCCCGCCTTTCGGAGGCCGACCGGATCTTCCCCAGCCACACACAGAATCCTGGCTCCACATGCTCGTCATCCCGCCAGGTACAGTGCAGGACAACGCCTACAGCCTTTTCCACGACTCATCCTCTCCATCAACCTTCGATATCGCTGCCCTCATAGTATCCTTTCACAAACACCCATAGTCCGCCCATCATGAAACTCACAACTCTTTCCGTGCTGGCCCTGTCAGCCTCGGCCATCAACGCCCGCTTCGTCGAGAAGCACGAGACCGACCAGGTCGTGCTCACCAGCGACAGTGGCGAGGATGCAACGAAGTATCTTATCGAGCTGTCTCCCGGAGAGACAAGACTGGTGACAGAGGAGGATAAATGGGATCTCAAACGAGTAAGTCCGCCATCCCGCCATCCCACGCACCCGATGCTAACTGTATTCCCAGCAAAACATCAACTTCATGGACATCACCGATACCCAATCCCTCGGCTCCTACAACATCCACACCAGCAAGAAGCGTGTCTTCCCTGAAGCACCGGTGCACCAGACCAGTCTCGAGCCCCTCCTCAAGACCCTCTCCAAGTCCAACATGCGTGCGCACCTTGAGAAATTCACATCCTTCTACACCCGCTACTACAAGTCCAGCTACGGCGCCCAGTCGTCCGCCTGGCTCCTCGAGACTGTCACCGAGATGGTCGGCGCTGCGGGGGCTGATAAGCACGGTGCGCATGTGAAGCACTTCCCGCATTCGTGGGGGCAGAACAGCGTTATCGCTACGATTCCGGGGCAGAGTGATAAGACGGTCGTTATTGGCGCGCACCAGGACAGTATTAACTTGTTCCTCCCAGCCTTCCTCCCAGCGCCTGGCGCAGACGATGATGGATCGGGAACGGTCACTATCCTCGAGGCGCTGCGGGTTCTGTTGACTGATGAGTCGGTCGTGGCGGGGAACGCTACCAACACCATCGAGTTCCACTGGTACTCTGCTGAGGAGGGCGGCCTGCTCGGCTCCCAGGCTATCTTTAGCTCGTATGAGAAGAAAGGCCGTGATGTGCGGGCTATGTTGCAGCAGGATATGACTGGTTACGTGCAGAAGACTCTTGATGCCGGGGAGCCCGAGAGCGTGGGTGTGATTACCGACTTCGTCGACCCGGCGTTGACGGAGTTCATCAAGACGATTGTGACGGAGTACTGCGATATCCCGTATGTGGAGACCAAGTGCGGGTATGCTTGCAGTGACCATGCGTCGGCGAGCAAGGCCGGGTATCCGTCGGCGTTTGTGATTGAGTCGGACTTTAAGTACTCGGATGATAAGATCCATACCCAGGATGATAAGATTGAGTATCTCTCTTTTGATCATATGCTACAGCACGCTAGGTTGACGCTGGGGTTGGTGTACGAACTTGCGTTTGCGGAGCTGTGAGTGTGGGATATGAGTGTTGACGCGTGTAGTTGATGGATTTAGTTATACCGGTTGAGTTTGGAATTTAGGCATGGCGTAGTTAGTTGGAGTTTGTCGTCGGGTTTAGAATAGCGGTTGCATCGAGTGCGAATCCTAGAATCTCTCCTAACTTTTACTGTCTTCTCGTGACCAATTCTCGTTCTACATACCATCACACAACTCACAGCCAGCCGAATCAAAACCATAACAATCATACCATCTATACACTCTAGACTCTAACCCCCCTCCCCCCCCACCAAAAATCTAAACCATAGCATACAACGGCCCTGGCATCACCCCCCCCCCCTCCCTAATCCCCACCACTGCCCTCCTCCCCCCACCCACCGTAACACTCCAGCTCCTCAACCCATAATACCCCGCCAACGCATGCACCAAATACCTCCCCAACGCCCCGCCCCTATCGCCCACCCTAGCCTCAAACACGCATCTCTCCCTCTCCCGCTCGATCTTCGCTCTGCGCTCCTCCTCCCTCTCTCGGATCGTGCGCGCAGAGAGGTCGCGCCCGACGAACACGACTTCCTCGTCGCTGCTCTCTGCGTCTATAACGCGCTCATCCTCCGCAAGAGAGCGCACCGCATCTTCCCACTCCACAACAAAGCGACGCACCTCCCCCTCCAGCCTCCGTAACATCTCCCCCTCAACCTTCCCTCTCCGAATCCTCTCCCTCAGCTCACTAGGCACGCGCCCCCTCTCCTCTTCCTTCTCGACGGCCTTGGAGCGCCGCGATTTCGATTCAGCTACCCCTTCCCAGAGGGGAGCGAGGTAATATGGTACCCTACGCACGGGGCTAGTGCTGTGGATTTCCCAATCGCGGGATGAAGGGGCGACGACGCCGGGGACGCCGATGAGACGGTCGTTTTCCCAGCGTTTGCGGCGGCGGCTGCCTTCTTTGCCTTTTTCGGCGAGTTCGCGGCGTTTAGAGGGCGCGGGTTTTGGTTTCGCGGATGCTGTGATTGTGCGGGGAGCGGGTTTTGGGGCAGGGGCGGCGGCGACGGTCGGGGGGTCGTCGTGGATGGGGATTTGGAGGGGGGTGATGTCGAGGTGTTGGAGGGCGTGGAGGGTCCAGGTTTCGATGTCGACGGAGGGTTGTTGGGAGGGGGGGGGGACGGAGCTGTAGATTGCCATGGTTGCGGGTGGGTGGCGATTGATCGCCGGGTTGTTGGTGGGGGGTTTTGGGTGCGATTGAGATGATAGGGATGAAGGGGGTGGTGGTGATGGTGGTGATGGTGGTGATGGATAGGAGGAAGGGGCGATGAGGGTTAGATGTGACTCTTGGTAATATAAATGTGAAGGGAGTGGTCGGCAAGGGCGGCGATAAGGCCACAGTCCACAGCCGCGTCCCTGTGTCGTGCGTTTCGGCCAATGAGAGGGCTCGCGACCAGCACGATCTTGGAGATCAACCACCAGGCTGGAAGTGGTCAATCACAGAGAAGTGAGAAATGATATTGAGCGTTGATTCCGATTTATTTATTTATTCTATTTCTATTTTACATTATTTAACACATAATCTCCCTCACTTATTATCAAAGGTCAGATCGAAACACGGCCCCCCAAAATTATCATCCGCTTCCGCGCGCGACCTGTCCCGCCTCAGCTGCGTCGTATCCCTCCATATCCGACCTGCCATCTCCTCGCGATCCGCGAGTGTGGTGATGGTACCGCGTCTATGCGTAGGCATAGCGACACCTGCCTCTTCGTCGCCAGCAGTGACCTCGCCTTCTTCCTCCCTCCTCCTCTCTTCCTCGCTCTCTTCACGTGCCGCCAATGACTCGGCGATCTTAGTCTGGAAGGCCTTTTCCTCTCTTTCTAGCTCAAGGAAGCCGTAGTGCGAGCGCCTGTAGACACCTATCGTGCTGAGAGTTAGACTGGATAGCTCAAATGCAAACATGACGGGTAGTGCGTAATGGAGAGCCGGGTTGCAGCCACGGGACCAGATGTCCAGGAGGACATTGTACACTGCGTGCGTGGGCAGAGCATATGCCCAGCGGTAGAAGCGGGGCGATAGAGCGAAGGGGAGGAGAATGGAGGTGAGGTTGATCATAATCCAGGTGACTAGCGCCATAGGAACAACGGGCGGAGGCAGCCATATGCTGAAGACGTCGAAGGTGAGGAAGTTCAGGTGGGCGAACAACCAGAGCGTCATCCATGTTAAGACGAACTGCACGCCGTTGACGTTCCAGCCGGCGCGGAATACCCAGACCACACCCGTCGTGCATAGTGAGCCGACGAAGGTGTATAAGATGGAGATGATCAAGCGGACGGCGACGATTCGGTGGGGGTGGACACGGCCGTAGATTTTGAATTTGGCGTAGAGACCGTTGATGGTGCCGAGGTAGAAGAACTCTTGCAGTAGGATCAGGATGATCACCAGCGTGTTGTAGATCAGCCGGGAGCCCTGGGTGGTGGGCTGGAGGTTGAGAGATACTAGCTCCCATGGGTTGGAGAAGACGGATACTGCGGCTGCGTCTCCTGCGGGTAGCGTCTTGAGAACCGCAGCGCCATTGGTGGTTGAGTAGGCTATGCGAGCGGCGTCGGACAAGACTTGGAGTTTGGCAGCGACGCTGTCGGCCGTAGTAGAGTAGCGGGCTTCGTTCCAGATGAAGCTCATGACATCGCTGCGGTTGTAGGAGGATGACGCGCTGCCTCCTGTCAGACCCTCAGCGAGGCGGCTGGAGGCATTGGGTGAAATGTAGAGAGCCGCCCAGAAATCAATGTGGCAAACTTTATCTTCAAGAGCGGATGGATGTGAATATTGCTCTGGAGACAGCTCAATGAGCCCAATGAAGCTATCCCCTTGAAGCTGCTTGTACGCGTCGCGCACCGCCGTTCCGATGGCGCCACCGTCGTAATCGACAAACGCGACGGTGAGGTTATGTGTATCGCCAGTTTGCTGGTAAAGAGAGCCAAATATGTAGCAGAAAAGGGCGAAAAATAAGACTTGGAGGATGATAAAATTACCACCTATAGCTTTGAATAGCTGAAGCCGAATATCATGGAGGGTCGGGTTCGTGGAACTCAGGTGCCTCTCGGCCTGCCCGGCTTGAGGGTAACGATTCATCTTGGGATTGCCATAACCTGGCGCGCATCAAAATACATATAAATATAAATATACGGGAAAATGTTTATTTGCCCTTCATAATCACGGTTATGACACATCTATGCCATAAAGTGAGAAAGAAACATTTTTCATGTTGGTAAGCCTGACGGACGTTCGGTGTTCGGCACCAATTTCGTAGCGCCGATGGGACTGTCAAAAGCCGTCGTTTCCGCGCGCTAGTTACAGGGCGGTTTTCGACGAAGATCAACTAATCTGGAGATGCCAGCAATTTGAGCCGATGGAATTAGAATGAGTAAATGAGCAAGCAGGTGCTTTAGAGATTATTTGTTTCGTATATGGATTTCTTCGGTACGCGAATTGTTGTGAATATTAGTAAAAAGGGGAGTGACAATTATAATACCGTTGCGATAAAAAGGAGGATAAATGTAATATCACCACCACCACCTAAAATAAAAAGGGCTCCAGTATCTAAATAAAATAAAAATAAAAATAAAACGTAAACTACAAGTCAACGTCAAATTCCACTACAGCTTAAGGGAAGGAAAAACCATCAATAAAACATCGGCGCTGATTGATCATCTAAAAACAGATCTCATGCGGGGTTACGAGTTCTCGCAGCTACCTCTCGTTGCGACTCAACAGCGTATATAATGCCGTCTCTACACATCTCTTTCACATACGACCATAGACTCAAGAGAATTGGGCATCCCGTCCGCTCTGCCATACACAAGCTTGCGTATCCTCTGGCTAATAGTCTCAATCGTGCCAATAGGCATAGCGTGGAACCGCGGCCCCTTGCCGCCTGAAGGGTGAGGCGAGGGGTGACAGTGGTGACTATGCCGCCGCTATCACCAGTTGGCCCTATGTTATGTTAGTAAAGACCAAGGACTAAAAGTCTCTTTTTTACCTATAGTTGCTATGTAAGTCGTTGATTTTCCATCTGATCCCGTCGTAATAACTGTGGCTATGCCACCACAGTCACTGCCAGTGCAGCCCGCAATGGGTACACATTGATTACCACGATCACAGTTGCCTTGATCGCAATCAGAACCAGCACACGAGTTTTTTACGCACTCAGGACCTAAACACAAGCCAGTAGCTGCATCGCAGTCGTCCCCTGCACACCTAATTCCGACGCAATCTAGCCCCGTGTAAGCGCCCGCGGCATTGCAGTCTGTGCCGATACAGCCCGTGGTTTTGCAGCCAGGCTTCACCCACACGCCATTAACGCAGCCTGAACCAATACATGCAGTTATGGTGCAGCTTCCATCAGTGCATACCTCATTGCTACAGCCGGTGCCTGCACTGTTACAGCCAAACGAAATGCAGCGGACGCTAATACACACACCGCCGACACAGTTAAGGCCCTTGCATTCCCCTGATTTGAACGTGGGCTAAGGTTGCATGCCCAATCCTTAGCAGGAGGCGGAACCCCCTCACAGACGCCATTCTGACAGCTTCTGCCACCACAGGCCAACTTTCCGCAATTAATGCCACTGCAAATTCCAGTGGCCGCATCACAGTACTCTCTAGAGCAGCCGAGCGAGACGCAGTGGGAGCTAATGCACTTACCATCGGCTCCGCAGTCCCGGCCAGAACAACCCACAGTCTTACATCTGGGGCCAGAACAGGCACCGTTCACGCAGTTGCTGCCTGCGCAAGCCTTTGGCGTGCAGTTTGTCGTGGTACACACTCCTGCGACACATCCCGGTCCGTCGCACCCCAGCGAGATGCAGGCGGTCCCCACACACTGGCCGTCGACGCAGTCGGAACCCTTGCACTGACCGTTGGTGGCTCGAGGCCAGTTACCTGCGTTGCCTTCAAATATCTGTAGCCACCCACGAGCGAAGCGAGTTGGGGGGACCACCGAGTACTCGGCTGTTCCTAAGAGATCCAACAAGGCCGGGTAAATGCAACGGCGCATAGCCACAATGTAGTACTTTCGGATTATTAGATCTGCATCTAGGCCTACAGAACAGGGATTAGGAAATTGATGCAGGGCTAGCATTATCTCTCGGTCTTCCTGAGATACGACACCATGCCTAATGAGACGCAGCTAGAGCTTTAACACATAGAAAGGGCCAGGCAGGATTATCAATAAGCCCAACAACGTATACTCAGTGGTTTGACCACCCACTCGCTTCGCTCGTAGGTGGCGACAGCGAGTCTTGTACGCGACAGCAAGTCCTGTATGACACGTAGCCTCTGAATATACTCTCACAACCACAATACATGTAGAGGCTCTAGGCTGGTCAGGGGGAGACTTCACGGTCACTTAGCCCTATAGTCATTTGTAATGTGAGGGCGAGAATAACCGGGCGAAAATAACCGAGCGAGAATAATCAGGCGAGAATTCGCACTTACCTTCCAATATTGAGCAATACCCCTCCTCTGATACAACTAGCTGGTTGCATACCTAGAAACTAAGGACAATGATAATCCTATATCTTTTCGTTTCCGCAGCACTCGCCCTTTCGGCATGGCATGCCCTCCTTCACCCGACAGCACAGGGAGCCATGACCAACAGCCCCTTGATTAGCAGCGAGGAGAGCTCCCCAGAGCTCCCCCCCTCGATCGACTTTAGAGTCAGCTTTGGATCAGGTCCTGGCACTGAGGTCACAGGGTGGCCGTCAAAGGGCGGCATCTACATCTTGACATCCTGCCTTGGCGTTGAGCTCGACTTTCTGGAGCTTGACCGATTCCGCGACACGGAGCGGCCGTCTACATCTGATGCTGACTCTAGATCCGATGAGGAGGCACACTGCAATAGGAGTGAGTTTCAATCCCCCCAACAGCTCTTTAAATACCAGGGCACATATCTTTCATTACTGAAATGGCAAGTGCTTATTCTGGCGATCATAGTGCGTCAGCTAGGGGCTACCTGGTGGGACAGTGAACACGAATACAACTTGTCGTGGCTCGCTTACAGTAAGCCCACTGATAGCTTCATAAGAGTTGGTTGGCCTGCTAGGGGTGGCGTGTGGGTTCTGAAGACGACCTTAGAGGGTGCGAGTCAGAAGGGTGCGGCCATGATACAGAATGCGTATAGCATGGAGGAACGATGCAGAGTGATTGAGCAGGTCGGGGGCATCTTCTATGCTAATCCTAAGGACTGCCCGGATTTAGACCTACCTTGATAGCTATATCAGTACAATTATTTCGCAGACTCACTATAGTAGTGAGCTAAGAGGACAGTCACTAATTAATATAAAGTCTATAGCTTGAGTTATCTATTAAAATTGTTTATGCTCATGAACGTGCTGCTGTGCGGCCTTCCATCTGCCGGCGACCTCCCATCAAGCCACTACTGGTCCGACAAGCCTTGTGACAAACCCCGTCTAATTGCCTCCGTATAGCCGACCTTACCTATAGCGATGCATAGGTGTAGCGGTGGACTGGGAAATCAAGATGTAGACTTATTAAAGATCTAAAGCTACAGAAGAAAGAAGAAGAGAACTAGGTGAAGCCTAGAGAACTGGGTGAAGCCTAGAGGTCTGGCTTTTATCTATGGCCTGAGCGTTGGACTCAATCGGCCAGGACGTGGTTTCCCAATTAGGCGATGCAACTCCGTAGCTCCTGCATCAGCTGCACCAACTGCACTAACTGCAGCCAACGGTAGGTGAGGGTAGCTACTAATAAGTATCAGTAGCTAACGTGGGTGCCTGTTCGTGGCAAGCCTGCTACACCACTGAGTACAGTAGCAGGAAGAAAGATTTATTAATCAGCGCTACACTTTAGAGCAACCTAGGTCTTAGTATCAAAGTGATTGTCACTATTATAGCATAACCCATACGAATACGCGTCCTCAGACCCGTCATCTGAGCAGTCCACTGTGTCGTACGCAGTACAAGTGCCAGTACCGCCTGCTTGCCACGATAGCGGCTGCGTTAACGTCCCTGATGTGCAGTTGGCATGGGTTAGGCCACTATCCGTATACCAGCCGCACGACACGCCCGTGTTAGCTGTGTCTGGGTCGCTGCGGATTACTATGCACTCGTGCGGTTGGACTGAGTCGTACATGTGGCCCTTAAGAGAGTAGTAGTCACCGGTACAGTCGGTGTCGCTGTAGATATTCATGATCCACATGGGTAGCGGCGCAGGGGTGCTGGTTGGGGTAGCAGCTGTGGTGGTGGTTGGCGTCAGGCCGGCCCATGACGACCAGCTCGAAAGGTAGTCAGTAGGATAGTCCGTCTGCAGCGCAAAGTCGGCGCTAAGCGTCAGTATATCGCTAGGGTCGGCATCACCATGCTCGTCCTCAGCCATCGCACATACACCCATGCTTAGACTCCACTCTAGGTCGTCATCGAGCGTCGTGTTTACTAGTAGCTCAAACGAACCGTTAGCCAGGATGGTGAAAAGGTCATCGGCAACGAAGTAGTCGCTTCCGACACCTTTTCCTGAAACAGACGTTGGCGGCAGTGGGGCCAATGGAAGGTGCGGGTAGACGTCACCTAGTTTTTTTTGCACAAACTTAGCAAGGGCGTATATGGCCATGCTCTCAGCGTTGCGAATGACCCACAAGCCCGTGTTTTCGGCATAACGTGCTAGTCCCTTGCACGGCTGCGCTCCATGGGCACTGATGATCCTGAAGACCTGTTTCCCTTTTTCACTGTAAGTGAACCCTATCTTAATATCGATAATCCTCTTGCTAGCACCTGATGCCCAGTTGATGTGCAGCAGCTCATGGAACCACGTTACAGCCTAGTTGGTCATGTAGGTGTCTATGTTAGCATAGATGTTAACAGGAAACGACTTGTCAGCAAACGACATAACATCATCGAGCGTCTTCGTAACAAAGTATTTCGGGCAGAAGTTGATGCGTGCGACGCCGTATTTAGAGTCCAAGTTGGTCGTATACGCTATAGGCCACTGCTTATGTGGTAAACCGCTACACTGGCATTTCATAGCCGGATCATTACAGCGGACAGCGATTCTCTAGGCGAAAAATGAAGGGATGTAGCTAGGCTGGACAGTAGAGAGCTGGATGAATATTGCCTTAAAGGCATCATGCTGGTCCCCGTTCAGCGCCGGTGCGCCTAGGTACTCAACAGCAGCCGCCTCGTTGAAATTTATACTAGAGGAGGCCTTAGTGTACATAAGGTTCATTAGCTTCCACAACTGCTGCCAGCCTGAGTAGATCTGCGTAGGGTCGAAACCTAATGCCTTTAAGCAGCCATCCCACCCTACAAGCCTTGTCGCTAGATCACTAATATTGTAAGCAGTGAAGTTGGATATATTGTAGTTACTTAGGGACAGCGCAGCCGTAAAGTCTGCTTTAAGGAAGATACTGCTGGGACTGTCGCTAGTATCATCGCCATTAAAGGTTTAAAGGTCAACCGCCTAGTCTGTCGTTCCACCGAAATTGTAAGCGGCGTACACCTGTGCCCTTATTACTTTGTTGTCGTCGGCTATATAAGCAATCCACTAGGTATTGTCATACACTACAATGTCTAAGTAGCTGTTATCTCAATACGATTGGAAATTTCTAGTGACCTCCACTATACTCCTATCTACAGCTGTTAAAGTTGCGGCCCCGGCAATAATGTCTGTAATTTCAGCGTTTCTAATGTAGCCTGATGTATTTGTGCAAGGATCGAGATGTGCACCAGCTAAGGGTCCTATGTATGTGCATTCTAGACCAGCGTAACTAGGCGTAGTCATCTAGAACGAACGCCTATAGCTAGCTACACCTACAACAACTTTATTTAAAGGCACGCTAGCTTTAGTAACCATAGAGAGTGCACTAAGCGTCTTAGTTAGATTGACATGTGATTAAAGGCAGTTACCACCTAGACAGCTAGCATCTAAATAAGGGTGGCTATAGTCCTACTAGCTGTGAAGATTATAGGTTATGAAGATAATATAGTTAACAACAAGACTTATAGCTGAAATCAGAAAGCCCCTAAGATACTACTGCAGATCTTATAGTTAGTACTCCTTAATGGAAATAGTATAATTAAAAAGATATCACTTACGAATCCTATAGGGGCTGCTATAGACAGCGAAGTCCTAGTTGTAACGCTAGGTCTTAAACGTATAAGACACATAAAGGTTTCGTTACGTTAGTTTACTTAATAGAGGAGGTAGGGGATCATTCACAAAGGCTTTCGTAAAACACGTTATAGTATATAACAAATACTATATTAAGTTGAGTACAAAGCTCCTATCTAAGAACTAACTATCTACTTATATAGTAGCGTTGTGCCAATTGCTATAAAGGACTATTGTGGTCTATTATAGTCCTATAGTACTAGACCACTATAGTCCTACATAGTCCATCACATGAGGTTGTGGGATGTAACTAGTTCTTAGAACCTAGCGTTCTAAGAACCCTAGCACTCCTACACCCTCCCTTACTCTTATGCCCTAGGGTTCTAGGAGCCACTTAGTTCCTAGAATCCCTTAGCCTACTCAGCCCCTAATCCTAAAATGGGTTGGCGTTACTTAGAGTCTAATACTAGACCTCCTATTCTAGCACCTTAAATCCTTTAACTAATCATATCGCGTTATAGCTATAACACTAGGTCCCTCTTCCTAAGGCCTAGTCCTGTAGGCCTGCTAACTAAGGAAACTGCTAACTACTTAAGTAGGGTGACGCCTACTTATTTTACTAGGCAGGTTGCGCTGCCATGTCTTTCCTATTATAACTGCCTATAGCTTAAAGAAAAGACTAGAAGAAATCGCCCTTGCCCTTTATATCAACAAATCTAGTAAAGAGATGTCTCCCTGTAGATTCTGTGTTTAGACTAAGAAATGATGCGTTGCTTCTAGTCTAAAATCCACCTGTTGTTCTAAATGTGTACGCCATTACAAAACAAGTTGTGACTTTACTAAAAAGCTACCTTCCCTTAGCAGCTAGGCTTCCCTAGATTACTAATGTAAGAAGCTATGTAACGAGGAGGAGGAAGCTATAATGAAAATCATCCGTCTAAGGAAACAACAACGTCTGCTTAATAACAAGGAGTAGAGGATGATTAAACTTAGCGTATTAACCCTAGAGGAACTTAACGTAAAAGAGAAGGAAGAGTAGGAGGAGTCATCTTGCTAAGAAGCTAGGGCAGCTGCCTTAGCTAAGGCCTCTGCCTTTCTAGAATCTCCTTTTATTAATCCTAATGCCTTTAAGGGGCTCCCTAAACCCTTCTAGGGCAGCCTTGCTACTAATCTAACTACTGTTTTTCCTAGGGGTGTTGGCGTTTCTACTCCTAAATCAAGTTATAGCTAATGTTCCTTATAGGTTCCTAGGAATTGTCTATAGGTTCATAGCCTTCCTATTTTATTAAAAACTCTTCTTAGCGTCCTACTAACCTTCTGTCTAGGATTGCCTTAACCTTGTACTTAACAATTTCATTCTTAGGTTAGAGTTTAGTGTTAGTTGTAATTAGGGTATTCCCTCTTGCTAGTTCTAATAACAAGACATAAAACACTAGGTAGAGTCTAGAGTTCTTAGGTAGCTATAGCCTATAATTAACTAAGCTGACTTTATCTAATATTTTAAATGGTCCTAATTTCTTAAAGTCTAACTTCGTACTTAGTCGTTTCGTTTTAATGTGTTTTTAGAGTAGGTATACTTTATCCCCCTCCTTAAAGGTAGGTTCTATACTACGCTTCTTGTTTACGTATGTAGTAGATTGTTCATTTAAGAATTAGATGTCTGTTGCAAGTTGTTTGTGAAACGATTTTAGTTATTCCACTATAATTTAGGCTTGTTCAGCTCATGATTTATCTAGTCTTAGTTGCCTATATGCTTCTAGCTAGTAGCTGTAATTAGCAAAGAATAGTAAGACTTTCATTACTTCTGCCATTACGCTGTTGTATATAAACTGTGTAATGGGTAAAATTTGGACCTAATTATCCTGCTAATGGTTAACATAACTTTGCAGGTATTATTTAAGGGTTTAATTTAATCTTTCTGTTTAACTGTCTATCTAGGGGTAGAAAGCTATAGACAGCTTGTGGTTAGTCCCTAGCAGTGCCATTAATAATCTCTAGAATTTTAAAGTAAAGAGCTTGTCTCTATCTAAGATGATTTCTTCTAGCATTCTATGATTAGCTAATATGACTTAAATGAAGGTATATGTAAGCGCCTTAGCATTGCTAGCTTTAAGGTATAGTATGAATTTCCTATATTTTGTAAGTCTTTCTATGATAACAAGGATAGAGTTGTATTCTATTCCTGTTAACAGGTCTTTAGAGAGTAGTAGCTTAACAACAAAGTCTAAAGCTATTAATTTCCATGCTCCTTTTAGTACTAGTGTTGATTTAAGCTGTCTATATAGCAAGTGCCTATTAGATTTTAATTTGCTGCAGATATTGCACTCTCTTACTACTGTTTCCACTTACTTCCTTAAGCCTAGGAAGTAGTAGTGCTAGGCGATTCGTTTAAAGGTTTGTGTTACTCCCTAATGGCTGTGTGCTAGCAACGAGTGTTGTTCTTACACTAGCAGGCGTCTTATTTAGCTTAGGATATACACTAACCCTTTAAATTAAATTAGGCCTTGTTCATTAATAGCAAAGTTGCCTTTAGCTTTAGTTAAGACTCACTTTACGCATTTGTCTGTTACATAAGCTTTCTTAAGTCTTTGTTCTAGTTCTAAGTCCTCTATAGTAGCAATTGTAGCTAGTAACTCGTTATACTATATTCCTACGTCTGTTTTCTTTAGTATTACTCTAGGTCTTTCTTCCTTTAGGCTAATGTAGTCAGTCCGTCTACTAAGAGCGTCTGCTCTTACGTTCTTAGAGCCCTTATAATAGGTTATTATAAAGTTGTAGGCTATGAGGGTTTCTGCCTAGCAGACTTGTCTGCAGTTTAGAACCTTAGTTGTAGTAAAGTATATAAGGTTCTTATAATCTGTCTATACTTGCATAGGGTAGGTAGATCCCTTAAGATATACTCACTACTGCTTAAAGGCAACGACAATAGCTAGTAGCTCCTTGTTATAGATGTTATAGTTAAGCTCTATAGGTGACAGTTTTCTAGAGTAGTATGTAATTAGTTTAAACTTACTATTCTTGTCTAGCTGATTTAGACATGCTCTAATTGCAAAGTCAGAAGAGTCTGTCTTAAGGATGATCTTCTTTGCAGGGTTAAATGTAGCAAGGATAGGTGCCTCTATAAACTTTACCTTAAGTTTCTAGAAGGCAGCCTCTGCCTTATCTGTCCATTTAAACATAAGATCCTTCTTAGTAAGCTCTGTGAGTAGTTGAGCTACCTTAGAATATCTTATAATGAACCTTTAGTAGAAGTTGGCAAAGCCTAAGAAGGCTTGTACTTCCTTAACTATAGTTGGTGTTAGCCATTCTAACACTACTATAACCTTTACTTAGTCCATTTTAATGCTGTGCGTTCTAATAATGTAACCTAAGAATTTAACTTAGTTTTTGTAGAATTTGCATTTTTATAGCTTAAGGAGTAAGTTGTACTTCTCTATTTTCTCTAGGATAAGTTTTATATACTTAACATGCTCCTGTTTGCTTATTAAGTACACTAAGACGTTGTCTAAGTAAACAATGACGAAAATGTCTAGGTACTTATGTAAAGCATCATTTATAAGTCGTTGTATAGATGCAGGTGCATTTGTTAGCCTAAAGGGCATAACTTAATACTTAAATAAGCTATAGCAAGTGCAGAATGCTGTCTTCTACTCTTCCCTAGCCTTAATTTAGATTAGGTTGTATACGCCTTGTAGATCTAGCTTACTAAAGATCTTTGCTCCTTAGAATCTATTATGTAGTTCGTTAATTAAAGGTAGGGCGTACCTATCTTTTATTATGATGTTGTTTAACGCTTAATAGTCTACACACAACTATAGGGAGCTGTCTTTCTTTAGCATGAAAAGCACTAGACTTCCTGCTAGTAATGTAGATAGTTTAATGAATCCCTTTGCTAGGTTGTCATTAATGTACTCCTTAAGTACCTTCAGCTCTTTTTCTAATAGCTAATATATTAGTCTAAACAGTAGACTTTTGTCTTTCTCTAAGGGTATCTTGTCATCCTATAGTTAGTGCTTAGGAAGCGCCTTGTTCTTAGGGCCTTCCTAGAATAGCTAATTGTATTCCTTATACTCTACTAGTATACTCATTAGTAAGGATGCCTAGGCTAGGTCACTAGGCTCTATAGAGGTTGCACACACCTTACGTTAGCCCTAGGAGGGTCCCTCCTGTTACGTTATGCCTGTTCGTTTACATGTACATTAGCTTATTACAACTTCTTCGTTCTACTAGTTAATCTAGGGGTTGTGTTCCTTAAGCTAAGGCACACTAAGGATGCACGCATAGTTGTCTATATACATGATATTAAATTAGATTGTCTCCTTATGTCCTTATAGCATGACCATCTCTAATAGGACTGTCTTAAGGGTCACTATTCTATTGTTAGTTAAGATGGGTTCTCCATCTACTACTATAAGTGGGTAGGGATTAGCTTTTAGTTGTGTCCTAAAGCCTTATGTATCTGCTACTTTCTTTGTTATAAAGTTGCCTATTGCTCCTAAGTCTATTATTACTTAGAGATGTTGCTTTTATATCTTAGTGATTATGTATAGCTGCATGCTGCCTATTGTGGCGCATAGCTAGTTTATACTAGGCCTCTTCTTGTTGCCTGCTAGTAGCTTACTGTTAAGGACTCCTAGTTTTTTAACTTGTCTAAGGAAGGGTAGAATCTATCTACTTCTAATGATGGTCCTTAGGGTCTCCCCCTTTCCTCTGCTTCTACTAGTAGGTGTAGGTAGGTTTTAAATACCTGTTCCTTCTTAAGGGGTAGTTCCCCTTTAGACTGGCTTCGCCTAAGGGCATAGACTTGCCCTACATCTTAAAAGTGTATTCTTAGCGAAGACTAGGGAAACAACTAATACTAGTGTTTCTTTCTCTAGTAGAGCTTGCAATTGTCTTTACTATAATAATCTTAGTAGACATATAGGTGCTAGGGATAATTAGTCTCTATTGCATCTATTATAGTTAGTTCCCTTAGGCCCTTGTCCTACTGATGGTCTTCCTTTAGTAGCGTCATAAAGGTGTTAAGCTGCTCTATAGCTTAGCGTTCTAAACGTGTAGCTAGTCTAACCTCTCCTTCTTAGAGGGTTTCCTATGTTCTCTGTTAATAATTACTAAGATCTTGTTTGCAATTCTAGTAATATTTTTTAACCTTTTCTATGCTCTTAAGCTTTAGCATATATTTGACCTTTTCTTAGAGCCATTCTACTTGTTGCTTCTTAAGTCTTTTAACAGCTATAGACGTGCCTTGTAGCCTCTAGGTCTTATTGATTTGATTATAGTATCCTTATAAGTCATCTCCTTAATCCTTTGCTAGGACCTGTTTTAGGACCTTATAGAGTGAACTCTTATAAATCATAGAAACCTTTCTTTTACTATCTAGCGTAACGCTGTCTAGTTCCTTATAAGCCCTCTTAATCTTAGCGTGTATAAACTTAGCTATGTCCTTTACAATTTCTTTGCATTATAAGCTCATAGACTCCTTTAGCACTAGTTCATTATACGTTTCCTACTTAGAGGTTGTAAGGGACTTAGCCTTAGATTCCTCCTTAGAGCTTTCTCCTTCTAGAGTGCTATTGCTGTTTATTCCCTAGTCCTACTAGCCTTAGAATGTGGCATTTAGTTGCCCTTGCTAAGTGGCATTAAGTTGTTTGCCTAACTTATGTCTACTGTTCCCTTTCTTTAGTTGTCTACAGTCCCTAGCCATGTAGCTAGGTTTGTTGTAGTTAAAACAGAGTCTCTCTTTAAACTGTCTGTCTTTCTTTAGGTTATAGGGTCGTCTAGGTTTAAACGTAGCGTTAAGTTCTATAGGGTCTAACTAACAGTTGTCCCTTAAGTGATTGTCTTTTTAGCAGCCTTTGTTCTTCTAATACCTATTATATTTCTTTAGACTGTTATAGTTTTACTTTTCCTTCTAGAACTCATATAGCTAATTGTTAATCTAGATTGTATGTTTGATTAGTGAAACCATATCTATTAGTTAATTTTCCATTTAGGCAAGTTCTATACAAACGTGACTCTTTAGACTATAGCAATAGTAGCTAAGGAGCGCGTTAGTGTCCTATTTGGTTTAATTGCTATATCTCTAGAATTCTATAGCGTACGTGAGGGTGCTGCTAGTCTGCTTTAGTTAGAGCAGATAGTCCTTAGTAGTTTTAACCTTATTAATGTTACTAAACATATAACAGATTTCCCTTTAGAATCCTTTCTAACTACTAAATATAGACTAGGTTGTAACCATACTTCTGTAGGTGTTCTTATATAGTAAATAGTCCTAAGAAAAGGTTTAACCTATTAAAGGGCTTCTCCCCTAAGGTAGGACGTAGTCTATAGAGCATAGCTCTTAGTAGTAGGAAACTTATCATTATTAAATTACTAATATAGTTTAACCTATAGCAGGAATACCTTAAGGTCCTTATAGTTGCTAGAGTAAGTGTTAGGCAACTTAACACGTAGGGTTTCCCTAAGTTTGTTAACAGCTAGTGCATTAGGCATCTCTTCGTTCTTATGTTTAGACTTCTAAGACAAAGTTGGCGTAGTAGGGCCTTTCCCCTTTAAACTAACAATAGACATGTTGCTTTATGTGTGAGCTGGTACCTTATAGAAGTGGTGCTTAAAGTGTAACGCTAGGTCTTAAACGTATAAGACACATAAAGGTTTTGTTACGTTAGTTTACTTAATAGAGGAGGCAGGGGATCATTTACAAAGGCTTTTGTAAAACACATTATAGTATATAACAAATACTATATTAAGTTGAGCACGAAGCTCCTATCTAAGAACTAACTATCTACTTATATAGTAGCGTTATGCCTAATGCCATAAAGGACCATTATGGTCCATTATAGTCCTATGGTGCTAGACTACTATAGTCCTACGTAGTCTATTGCATGAGGTTGTAGGATGTAACTAGTTCTTAGAACCTAGCGTTCTAAGAACCCTAGCACTCCTACACCCTCCCTTGCTCCTACACCCTAGGGTTCTAGGAGCCACTTAGTTCCTAGAATCCCTTAGCCTACTTAGCCCCTAATCCTAAAATGGGTTGGCGTTGCTTAGAGTCTAATACTAGACCTCCTGTTCTAGCACCTTAAATCCTTTAACTAATCATATTGCATCATAGCTATAACACTAGTAGGTAGACTGTTACGTAGGTTATTAAGGAATAGGAAATAATTAAGACCCTCCTTAGTAGTTCTATAGGGGATGCCTTCTATATTAGGCTTAGTTAGATACTCCTAGTTAAAATCAACACTATCTAAGTTATACTTCTTAACAAAAGCAATAACGTTAGTAACAAACGTATCCTAATTAGGCTCTTGTACAGCCTCTTAAAAAATAAAATAGGTACTTAGATCAGTTAAGAATGTCTATCTACCTAATGAAAGAATCCCTTATTAGCGCAATTACATATAGAGGAGGTAATCCTTAACATACTAAAAGATAGAATCTTCTTAAAACCTGTCATCTAAACAAAATTTAAGAATTGTTCCTTAATTACAAGAGCATCTACATCCTAGCTAAGGGTAATAGTTGTAAACGTAAGATGTATGTGTGTGTATCTAGTAGTGTTAAAATTAGTAATAGGCATATTTAGACATGGTCGTAATGAATTAAAAGCTTTAAAGTAACCTATCTTCCTAAATAATGCAGGAGGTGATCCTATAATAATCTAGGTACTATAATTAGATATACACCCATTCATCCCTACAGCTGCAGTTCTAGGTGTCCTAACTAGACCTATTATAGCAGTATAGAACTTGTCTGTTATGCCTGTAAAATACTCTAGTTAGTGTGTTATTACAACAAGAGAGTTAGGAGATATGCTTACTACATTAACCCCACATGTTATAACAGGCGTTAAGTGCACATCTATTAAGTGTTGTAAGATCTGTTCCTGCTAGAGGGGTTAGTGTCCCTAGGACCTATAGTCTATAAACAGCATTAATTAAGGGAGCGGGCATTAGCAGTGATCTAGTGCTAAGACACATATTACCATAAGCCTACAAGTTAGCACAGCCCATCCAGCCCTAAGTTTTTAAATTGAAACTTTTAAGCTGTGTAACAGTAAGACTATATTATGCTACAAGCTTGCTATAAGTATTGCCTTTTTACATAGGGTAGCTATAACATATCCTATTAGGATTTGGCTTAGGGGCGAAATTAGGTAGGGTGCTAAATAAGCAGCAGAAGTGCTGGCCCTCTGCTAAACATAGCATAGTGCTTAGGTTGTACACAGTGAACTAGGCTAGGGTAATTCTGCACTTAACAGCTAGTGACTCGTAAGAGCCTCTGCTGTGAGCTATAATGGTGGTGCATGTAGCTTGTAGGTGTAGCTCACGTGTGACTTATACTGCTGTTAAAGTGCTGTTAGTCCTAGTAGGAGGCCTAGGAGCCATAAAGGTAACATTTTGCTAAGTAACAGCTTTGTTGTATTTAGTAATGCATTTTCTGTCTCTCTACGTCTTTATAGTATGCTGTATAAAAGAGAGATTAGCGTTTGTGTTTGTAATAATGCTAAAAGCAAATCTAGAGCCTTAGCTGTTTGTTACATAGAGCTGAACTAGAAGACTTTCTAATACTCCATTAGTCTCTACGTAAGCTCTAAATTGCTAAAGCATAGTTGTTGCAATACCCTGACTTTAGATACCTAAACTAGCATAAAGGCTAAGAGCAGCTTAACTAGAGTACATAAAGGCTATTATGTCATTACAACTAACTTTGCTCTAGCTTATATATCTCTCTATCTACTAAGCTGCTATAGCAACGTCTCTAGTTGCTACAGCGTTACTAGAACCTAACCATGCCATCTATAAAGACACCTTAGCTTATATAAGGTTCTTACTAGAGCAGCATGACCTATTAGTAAGCCTACTAGGAGCGCTAAGGCTACTTTTAAAATCTCTAGTGTAAGATTGTATGCTTATATACATTCTCTAGTTGTTAAGTGGATTATAAAGGGCAAAATCTAAGAGCATAGTGTAGTTGCATAAAGTAAGACAATTAATGTTATAATATATAGTCTAATTATTTAGTTTGCTTCTATTATAGTTTGTAGGACAGTAGACTCAAGCTATTTTAGATGTAGCAGACAGTTTCTTAACCTCTGCTTAAACTGCCTCTATAGTTAGGGTCTATATAGGCCTATTAGAGGCTAGTGTACTAGACAGTATAGGGTGCGCTGTGAGGTAAGATTCCCATGTACTGTTTGCAGTAGTGCTATAACTAGCAAATGCAACATAGGTTGCTAAGGTTGTAGTAATAGCAGTACCTAGAGTCAGCTGCATCTTAACTTAGAGAATGCAGCTAAAGAAAACGGAGAATGATAAGTAGGAAGGAGAGAACAGGAAGGTAGGAAATAGACATGATAAAAGGTATATCTGCATTCAAAGTGTGTGTCTAAGCTCTAGCTGCACTACAGTGCAATGCACTATATAGTAGAATATAGCTAGGGGCTCTAATAAGTGCTAATAAATACAGTACAAAAGCTACAGTAAGCTTGTGTTACAAAAGCCTTTTAACTTTATTGCTTAATTGGCTGCTATACTAGTATAGCACTATCCCCCTATAAAACGTTAAAGCAACCTTCTGTATGTAAGGCGACTAACTAACAGTAGCACTAACTAACAGTACTACTAACTAACAGTACTACTAACTAACAGTACTACTAACTATTAGTACCACTAACCAACAGTAGCACTACAATAGTAGTACGCCTACCTTAGATGATTTATAGATTATAGTGTAGTATTGCATGGCTAAGCAAGGTCACTCACTCACTATATTACGCTGTAGCGCTCTAGCCTAGTTACGTACAAAGACATCTCTATAGTGTATAGGTAGTTTAGCGCTAGTGTACCTAGTCTGTGCCTATAAGACAGCTCTATAAAAATTTAGAAGGCTAGTGTGCTCTAGCTAATATTTCAACCTATTGCATTTAGATCTAAGTTGTGCTATTCTCTAGTGGTGAATTTGCTAAAGAGTCCCATAACTTAGGCCTTGTCCTCAACTTTAATATAGCTAGAAATATAAGGAATAATTCAGTTACTCTTAGGGTGAATGCACAGTGCACTATAACGGTAAAATACGCGTACACTATATGAACATACCTATACCCCTATAGGGGTCTAAAAGTAGAGTTGAAGGATCTAAGTGGCTACCCCTAGGACTAATAGACCTACTAAACACTAAGAACTAATAAATGTACCAACAAACATGCTAACAGTATCTAACCCCTTTTAAGACTTTTAAGCTGCATGAGTTCCCTTATAGCACGTTAGACTGTTTATGTGATTACTAGCACCATTCCAAACTCCCTATCTATAAACGACTAACTAGCCTACTGTATCTACAACATTTTGTTGTTTGTTTAGTGGCAACCCTTTAATTCTATAGATAATTTAAAACTCATTTTCTCTATAGGGCTGTTTTTTCAGTAGGGGACAATTTTGAAGTTGCTTAACAGTAAGGAAATTAATAAACTGCTAATGTAAAATAGATGTAGATGTAGAGTAGAGTTTAAGCGATGTAATGTTAGGTTAGGTTAGGGTCAGCCTAGTTAAGACAGGTTAGGTTAGGTTATAGCCCTTACAGCTCTACAATATAATGCAGTTGCAATACCACGTAGTTCTATAGTAATAATGTATGACACTTAAAGCTATAGGGTACCCTAGCCTGCCTAAGCTAATCCTATTAAGTTCACTAAGCTAAACCAAGCTCACTAAGGCTAGTTGTGACGTAAGAGTATCCTTGTCTACTAAGCCTAGTCTAAGGCCCTATAGTGAGTCTTACATTAAGTGTGTTAGAAATGCTATTTATCTACACTCTATAACACTAATAGTTAGTAATAGCTAAGCCTAGGCTCTATCTGTTCTATGACTAGCACCTATAGGCGTCTAGCATTAGGTCTGAAATGTCTAGTTGAATCTAAAGTGTTTCTTGCTACACCCTTAGCATTTAGTATTAAATAGCTTTATATGACTAGGTACTGCCCTATTAGCAATCTGTTAACTAACAGGAGATTAGCCTAATCTACAGTGTCTATACAATACAGTATATGTCCTATAGGGCTTGTGCACGTAAACAAATCCTATTAATAAGGTAATAAGGACAGGGGACGTAGATGTAGTGTAGGGGTTAGGACAGAATCTAAGTCTCTCTAGGGGCAACGTTAGACAAGGTATAGTGCTGCTAC
Source organism: Pseudogymnoascus sp. 05NY08 (assembly GCA_001662605.1). Taxonomy (NCBI): domain Eukaryota; kingdom Fungi; phylum Ascomycota; class Leotiomycetes; order Thelebolales; family Thelebolaceae; genus Pseudogymnoascus; species Pseudogymnoascus sp. 05NY08. Next base: position 100,834 of record KV458889.1, read on the forward strand.
TAAATCTACCTAGCTAAATTATATAAGAATGTAATATTAGCTTTTGTCTTACGTCTGGAAACAGAGTAGTACTAACGTAAAAGAATTCTCATTAATTACAGCACCTACTAGGAAACTTTTGTAGTGTAAGAGGGGCAAAAACATCATCTTGCATTAGCTAGCAATAGGTTAGAATATTTAGAATGCTATCTCCCTACTGTAATTAATATTTATAAAGTCCAGCTTGTCTACAGTCTCCTATATTAATCATTTATTATGATCTTAGGACTACATTAATTAATCCATTATTAACATGTTGCTCTTATACCTTATCTCTGCTTTCCTAGCTATCCCTCTAGTAGCAGGATACCTTGTGGCTCCTCTAGTGGGATTAACTCCTGCCCCCTTAACTGTTACTAACTATAGTGGATAGGTAGTTGTAACCTTGTTAATGACCTGTGCATTAATAACTACTACTTATAGAATTACTATTACTTAATTCAAAGTAATAGTAAATTCATCTAAACCTAGCATTACATTTAGATAGGGTGTACACTAACACAGATCAACTAGAATCTAATTCTAAGCTCGTCTTACTAACTCTTAAGCAGCTTTGCATTCTACATAGAGACGAATTTTAGGGGAGTAACTAGGTTAAGCAGTGTTATAACCCTCATGACAGTATCTACGCTAACAACCCTAACTACAACTACAACTATAACTGCAACTTCACTAGGTAATAGTATCTTAACCCCTACACCTTATTAAGCAGGTATAACAACATCTTATAACAGCTTCTGCTTAATTGTTACTAATGACTAATGTAGAACTATTACTATAGAAGCTAGTGTAAGTCTCTCTGATTTCTATCTCTAGAATCCTACTGTTAGATTATTATGTAGCTTGCTATAGGTAGGCTACTACATGTGCGTTAGCATCATTAGAGGGTCTACACCTACTAAGTCATTAGCTCGTTTAACAACTTCCCCTAGAAATAGTGTTTCCACTCTAATGCCTATATAGCTAGGCATAATAACAAGCTATAGTGCATTTCATCTTATTTAGGCTAATGATTAATGTAGAGTAATTACTATAAGTGCTAGAATAAGTCTTAAAGAGTTTTATGCTTAGAACCCATCTGTTGGCTTAACATGCTCTACACTATTCACTAGAGATTATGTCTACGTTAGTCTTACTCCCTATATAGCAATTTTGCCTCTACTGTCTAGGCACTATTGTAGTAGAGTTAGAGTTCTAGTTGCTATAGTAGGCGTTAGAGCCCTTATTTTATATAATATAGGCAGTTCTTATGTTTCTAGCCTAAGTGCCTATTCTATAAAGTGCTTAAATACACTTGCCTATACTAGCTTCTTTTTTGTCTAAGGAAACAAATGTCATCTACAATATAGACTAAGTTCATTTTCTCCTACTAGAAATTCTAGATCTAACCTATACTACAAAGCTTCCTGCTTTTTATGCCCCTCATTAGCCTCTTGTGCACTTAATATAGCTGCAGCACCTTACTATAGCTGAATTAGAGTCCTAGTAGCTACGTTAAACGTTAGAGCACTTACTTTATATAATGTAGGCAGCCCTTATGTTTATAGTGTTAGTATCTATACTATAGAGTGCTTAAATACACCTACTTGTTTAAGCTTTTTCTTCATCTAAGGAGAGAAATGCCATCTAAGATATAGACTAATTTCATTCTCTCCTAATAGAAGTTCTAGATCCACTCCTTTCTATGATATAGCTTGTTTTCCAACTTACTAGATGATTGCATTCTATTAATTCTATTGATTTTATAAGTTTTAAGTCAACTGCTGTAGGTAGACTATTATGTTATAAATACGTTAATTAGATAGGTAGCCACTATAGTAGACCTTACGTTAGCTAGTGCTAGTTATAGGAGCTTTATATTTTACACATACTAGTAACGTGTAATACCTAAACTAGAAGCCCTAGATAATAACCGTCTCTTAACAGAACTGTATAATGAGATTATACTTGCTATAGATGCTTTAAGTCTTTAGTATTTAAGTTCCTATAGCAAGGAGGAAGAAATTAGTAATAAGCAGCATTGAATTTCATCTTTAATAATTACTATGTATCTCTATATACAACTTACTATATAGAGGTACTTACTACTCCTACTACGCACTTGCTTCTAATTAAGCTCTTGTAATAGGACAGACTAACGACTATGCTAGAACCCATAACCACCCTAAAATCATAGGTAAGGGTTGTTTTAAAGCTGATCTACTACTATGTTAAGTGTAGTAAAACTTTGTCTTTACCTTCCTAGAAGCTCTTGCACCTCTTCTCCTCTCATTTAGATTTCCCTCTATAGAATCATAAACGGTCTTACTACTATATAGAATACTATGCTAGTTCTAGTGCTAGATGGCAATCTGCTAATAAGGGCAGATGGCTCTAGGATTTATGTATACCTATAGTTCACTTGCATATCCCTAGACTTCAAAAAATGTAATCCTAGCAACCATCCTCCCTATGCTAGCCTAGTTAATGCAATTTTAGAAGCTGTCTATGCTAGTGATCTTGCTAAAGTTACTAGCCTAGCCACTAACGCATCCTACTTACCTAATGAGTACCTTAAGAGGGCGCTTATTACTACTGTTAAGGAAGACTAGCTTAAGATTAGGAGATACCTACTTAATCATAGTGCTATAATAGATAAGCCTGTTCTTTACATTATGCTAGGCAATTATGCTTTAAGGAATAAATCTTTACCTTTTATGAAGTTATTTGTAGATTGTAGCTAGGATTTTAATTTCACTAACTAACCTAGTTGTACTGCTTTATTATAAGAATACTATATCTTAAAACGAGCTATAGCTAACCTTTACTTACACTAGTAATGTTATCTAGGATCATAAGTTTGTTACCTAGCTTCTTGCTCATAGGGCAGATCCTAATCTAGGCTGTATAGAGAACAGCATAGTCTATAATGGAAATCTCCTTAAGTTGGCTGCTCTGTGTAGTACCCTTAAGATATTTAACAAACTCATCGCTTATAGAGCTCATCTTAAAGACAGCTGTGCCCTCCACTATGCTTCTGCTGCAGATCGTGTCACTCCTTTAAGCGCTAAACACCTTTAGGTGAAACGCTCTTAAGATACTCTGCTATCTCTATATAACCCTGTACCCTAGCCTACTCTAGAGACGTCCTATTAACATAAGGGCCTTTAATTGTAAGATCTACTCCTTTCTTAACTAGGAATTTAACATTAGTGATATTACCTATATGGATCGCCTAGAAGATAGGGGGCCTAAGCAAGCCGTTTAGCAGTATGTTGCCTTCATTACTAGGCCCATTAATATTAACGCCTAATTCTAACAGGCGTTCTATGATCTAAGTGTCGTTGTAACTAAGCAGTCTATAGGTAATATAACGCGAATGTAATAAAACAACGCCTAGAGCATTAACCCTTAAGGTAGGCTGAAGCAGATTCGTAATAAGTGTAAGCTATGAGAAATTTTCTAGATCTAGGCCTCTACCTCCATTCTTAGGGCTTACCTCCCCTCTCTCTATCGCCTGTTAACCCTGTGCAAAATAAAGTAGTGCTTCTGCTAATCACTAGTTTTTTACCTACGCGCAACGCACTTTGATCCTTAGCCTTACCATTACTAACACTATAGACTCATCTTCTTAGAATGGGCATTTCTAGTAATACTTTAGGTTAATATATAACGAATGGTAATCTATAAACACTAGTGCGTGAATTAACAGTGTTAGAGGCTAGCACTAGAAAACATGTCTGTACTAGCCCTTTCTAGAGGCTAAGCCCTTCTTTCTAAGAACACCTCACTAGTTTGTTAGTAAATGGGATAGATGATATAGAGATACCTACACTAGCTGGGGTCATTTACTAATGAGACTTACGCACTCTTGTTTCTTACGTAGGAAATCTTAGTAACATAATCATTAACAAATATCTAAAATGTCTTGCTTAGTACACTAACGCTTAAAGAGAGAGTGATATGCTAGATAGCTATAACAAAATATACATTATTAGAAGCACTAATTGCATTCTATCTGCTTTTCTAAAAAGACTTAACGCCTTCTCTACAATATACGTTCTAATTAAACTAAACACTTATATAAACACCTACTAGATACTCACTGTGTTATATCTAGGCTCTCTTAGACAACAAGGGCGTTCTAAGGTTTATGACAGTTATTAGCACTAGACTAGCAATATTATAACTACGAGCAACGTCTCTTAGTTCCTAAAATCCCAACTAGGCAATAAATACAAGTCTAGGGATTAGATGGCTAGCGCGTAGCAGTGTAGCCAGCTGTAGTAGAGTAAGGCTGATAGTGGCTTGTACGTACTTGTGAATGCGAAATCTAAGGCTTTAAATCTGCAAATGATGGACTTAGACTCCCCTGCACAAAGTATATCCCTAAGATGGCAGATTGTGTACGAGCTTATGACGCAATCTGTTGTTAAAGCATTTTAAAAGGATTGCTAGCACTAGAGCTAAACAGGGTTGGCAATAGTTATAGAAATATTAGCAAGGACTTATAGAGTAAGGCAACACGGCAGATTAAGTAAGTTAAGGATGGCTAAGTATAAAAAATACGCGTTTACTTCCACCTTAGACTTACTCCTGCTCCTCTTGCTGCTTTAACATGCTGTCATCTAATTCTTAGTTTGCCTAATATCTCTCTTTAGACGTAAAGCTAGTTGGGCCTAGATTACCACATATCCTCTCAACCCTTCCTAATCTTGCAAATCCACCCTGTATCTATAATAGACATTGCTGTCTTAATCACTTTTAAGTAGCAACTTAAATCTTAATAGCCATCTATGTAAAGCTAAGATGAGACATTAGACGAGTCACCTGTCATTTACTTTCTAACCTCTAAACTCTAACTTCTAGTAGCATAGAAGTATTAATTAATTAATTAATTAATTAATCATGATTTAGATGTAAGATCTATTTCTCTATAAGCATCATCTAAACATATAATTAGGGACGGTCTATCATTAATCGTGTTGAGCTAAGTAAAATTAGTCTTTGTAGAGCTTAGCGTTCTCTACTTATCTAAAGCCATGCTTAGATGAAGCTGTAGCAAATGGGTTTGTTTAAACATATGCATAAGGCTTAGGTGAGTGGGTGGACAGGCGTAAGGCTAATCCTCTACCTAATGATCCTCCACCTAATTATCCTCTACCTAATAATCCTCCACCTAATGATCCCTTATCCTTTATCGTTATTAGCAAATTACGCCTCACAACACCATCAGCCACAGCTGGCAACTACAACCACAATTTAAGCTATAGTTTAAATTGCAATTTAAGAATGACAGTAGTTTATATTATTCTATAACATATGATTCTCTTCCTTAATCTTTGCCTTCTTACTTAAATGGTTTAAAGCCTCACCTTTTGTATCTTGCACCTTTTACTTATCATCGTCGCTTTTTCATTTCCTAGACACATAGTTTAAACGTAGTTCCTTAATATAATGCACGTCTTTAATATAAGCTCTTAAATCTAAATGAGACTTAAGATGTGCGTAGCATATAGGGTGTAGACATTTTGATCCTACATAAGTAGTAAGGTGTGTGTTAATATAATTAAGTAGCGTTACCTTTGTTATCTATTACTACATCCTCTAGGATAGCGAGAGGTCCTCATTACTTAGGCAGAAAGGACAGTAGCCTGCAACTACTAGTGTGTATTGAAAAGATAGAAGCCTACATCTTAATTCTAATATTTAACGAAGTCTTTAAACATAGCGCTATTAGGTTGTAATGATAAGTTGATATCTAGCCCCTTTAAGGTAAGGAACCTAATATACTAGTAAGTAAACTTCTACAAATTAGCAATCTGTACATACTCTTACTACACCTTTTCTACATCTTAATGTTTCTCCTTAGTAGCGCTAGTAAGAGAGGACTTTTTAGTCTTATTTAATTGTTTTTTTTAAGTAGGTGTAGTCTATATAATAAAACCTTGCCCCTATAATATAGCAGCTCTCTCCTTAGGAGTATAGACTAGGCGTCCTATAGTAGTAGATACTTTGAAAGGAAATATATAATGCAGATAGAGACTATAGAATATAAAGCAGGTGGCAGGCCCTTTATACTATTTTCTTAGTTCAGCCGTACTCACCTTTCTCACCCATCTAGCTCACCCTGCGCACCCTGCTCACCCTGCTCACCCTGCTCACCTTACTCACCTTGCTTAGCATGCTCACCTACTCACCTATAGGCGTCCACTGTCGCAATATAACGCGTTGTAAAAAATGGACCCACTTTTAGGTGGTCGATGTGGTTGAGATGGTCGCAATCACAAAATAAGGGTAAGGGCAGCAAGGCTCACCCACTAGGCTCACCCACTAGGCCGGATGGCACCTATTTAACAATCTGCTAGAGGATTGCTTGAGATCAGTGGATTAGTAGTTGGGTGGGTGACCACCAGCGAATACCCACTGTTGTATGTTTTTTTTTTTTTTATTATTATAAATAGAGCAAAAGAGATTCTTTATTTTAACTATAGTTTGTAATCACTTTGTCTAGTTGGTCCATCCCTCTCTAGATATCTGCGCAGGGTGGTGATTAATTAAATTAAATTAAAGTAACTATAGTTACTTTAATTCAAACTTAAGTAACATTAGTATTAGTTAAATTTTAATTAAATTTAGTTTAATTTAATTAAAGGTTATTTAAATAATAGTCATGTGACTGTAAGAACCCTTTGCTAAAACAGGCGAGATAACCTTAATTAGGCAGGG